>VMDR010003232.1:0-75180 GCA_007922815.1 Macrotus californicus
ACAGAGATGGCAAAACAAATGAGAGGTAGTGAGAGGGGACATGTGATTCAATAAATGTTAGGGGAAAGGCCATCATTATAGAAGCAAAGAACATTTTGTCCTGACTGTAGACTATGTACAAACATCAAATTTCAAAGTCATAAATACCAAAATAACAAAATTTTTAGAAAAAAATTTATGAGACTGTATTTGTAATCTTAGAGTAGAGAGGTCACATGTTTTTTTAAAAACAGTAAACAAAAAACACAAAACATCAAGGATACGGTTGATACCTCTGACTACATGTAATAAAGTCAAATATGATAATGGACATTTGTATAAACAACTGACAAAAGGATATTATTTGGAATATATGATGCACTCCTATAAATCAGTCATATGAAGCCAAATCGTCCACTGGAAAAAATGGACAAAGGATACCAATCGAGGCAGCACAGCACATGCAAATCAAACAGCCAATACCTACATGAAAGACCTCAACCACATTAATAAGTCATAGATGTGCAAGTTAAAACGAGATACCACTTCCCCACCCATTCTGTAATGCCAGTTTTTGCTGAGTTGTGAAGAAAGAGACACTCTCACGTAGGGCCAGAGTGAATGCAAATTGGTGTAACTCACTTGGATATCAATTTAGCAATAACAAGTAACATTGAAGACATGCACACTTGATGACCTTGCACTTCAAATGCTAAGTATTTACCCTCAATAATCTTTCACACATGTGCACAAATACTCATGGGAGTGCTACTTATGAGTAAGGGAAATTGGAGACACCAGCTGTAATGATGAAATATGTCAATGACATTGTATCAATACATCAATACATATCAATACATATCAATACATCAATACAGCGAGTAGGGAATGAATGAATGAATTGTAATCAAGAAGAGATGTTACCAATCGAGATATAAGTCACTGTTTGGGCAACATTTATTAAGAGATGGGGTCACTGCCTAACAAAGGTACATGTATGCATCTGTGGCTCTTCCTTTTCTTCTTCTTGCTTCTGCATAGCTGCGTTGGTAACTCCATTCACCTGCCTTGTCCACAAAAGCCTGCCGTCACTACCTAGTGGCAAATGAAGCCTTGAAAAGGACATTTCCCCACATTGAGCCCATTCACAAATGGGCCATAAATTCCACAATACAGCTCCAAAATCAGAGTCCAAAAATAGTCAAAACATTGGCAGCCTCACTGAGGAGCACGGCTTCCCACAGCAGCCTCTTCTGAGAAGACAAGTTCATTGGGCCAGATTTGCACTGATGTGCCTGTTAACAGCGTGGCCTTCTCAATTTACAGACTTTCTGAGGGTTTCCCAGGGCTTGGAGAGATGTTTGCACAAACTGGCTTCCCAAGATAAAGTCTGAGTCACAGAGCCAAGGCCTGGCATCAAATTGAAAGACAAAAGGAAGCCAATTAAAACCTTGCCAATGGACCCAACGGAACCAGACATTTCAAGTGGAATCAATACAATATAAGCTGCATGAGATCCAGGACCTTTTACCCATTGTTTCAATGCTGAGTCCCTGAAACGAATTCCTGACATATAGGATATGATTAGTAAGTATTTGAGGAAAGAAAGAACTGAATATGGTTCATCCCCAGTAGTTGAACTGCTACTCTGTGCGGAGTAGAAAGCTGGATTTACAGTTACTCCCAGCCTGGGAGAGGAAAAGTTTCAAAAACAAATAACCAGAATGGAATATTTTATAACCAAAATGTATAAAATGCCTGGGGGAAAGAGACCAGGGCATAATTAATTGTTGTGGTAGAGGGAGCTGCAGAAAGGGGGTAACATTTCAGGGCTTTGAAGGGTGCAGACAGAAGAAGGAGTGGGAGGTCATTCCAGGTGTTGAGAGGGAATTGGGATCACAGACGAAGGTGTGGAGGTATGGAAATGAGTGGTGTATTTAGTGACCACCTGGTGGAGTGAAAGATGCAGCTTCCAAAAGTAGAGGCAAAGAAGACTCCCCCAACAAGAAACAGGGCTAGTGATCGTATATATTTGTCCAATCACTGTGTTTTACACCTAAAACTAATACAATATTCTATGTCAATTGAAATTTAAAAATAAAAAATATAAAACACTGGAAAAAATTAGTGTGTGCTAAATTGCAGGTACCATGGTTAGTGCTAGAGATACAAAAGCAAATGACATAGACTTGCCTTTGGCCACTGCAACAATCTGCAGTAAGACGTGAACAAAGTTTCCATCTTGTCCATCTTTGTATTTCCAAGGCCTACAATGCACTTGACACAAAGTTAATGCTCTCTTAAATGTTGGATGAACAAATTAAAGAACAATTCATAGAAGTTTGCTACATCAAGATGATACCTAAAAGGTCAGACTCAGGCTCTACTCTTATTCAGGGCAAGGAAGCAGTGAAAGGTTTAGAAATAGCATGGGCTTTGAAGTTAACTGACCCAGGTTCAAATTCTGGTCCCACTACGAACAGAGAATTGGTGATGAAATGCCTGGAATCCCTGAGCCTCAGTTTCCTCATCTGTAATACCTAGGTCATCAAGGCCAGCACAGCCATTTATATAGGCAAAGGCCTACCTAGTCCATTTTTAGGACCTCACATTCTAGAAGGTAGTTTCAGCACTCTGAGGCGGCCCAATGTCTAAGAGCCTCTTTGGAGATGGATAGACCCAGTTTGAAACAATGCTCCATTGCTGTCGAGCTAGGTAACATTGGAAAAGCTAATTTGCATCTCTGCAGCTGAGTCTCCTCAGCTGTAAAATGTGGAGGATGGTTGTATGTACCTCATAGGGCATGGAGGGCGGGGATTGAAGCCGTAAAATCAGTACCCAGCACCTACCAAAATCTCTTAATAAATGGAGTTGAAGTTATAGTTGATTCTAGATGGCCTGATATCTGCCCTCTCAGCTGCTAAATTCTAAGAGCCCACAGCAATGCAAACCTACACAAGCGACGTGTTGGTTATGTTTTGCTGTTCATCAAATCAGCACCACTTAGTTGCCTAGAACAATGCACACTTATTGCCTTACAGTTCTGTGGGGCCAGAGTCTAGGCAGAGCTTAGCGGGTCCCCGAAATGGCTGTATTCAAAGCGTCTCTCAAGGCTGGGGTCTCCTCTGAGGCTCTTCTGGGGAGGAGTGGCTTAGGCAGTTGTTGGCAGAATTCAGTTTCTTGCAGGCTGTTGGCCAGCGGCTACTCTGTTTCTTTTCCTGTGGCTGGTGTGTGTAAGCTTTACCAAGTTCAATTACAACTTTCCTTCCTTGGGGGTATAATCAGGAAGCAATGCGGCCCTACAGCTCTTCATTTGGTCGTTTTCCCTGCTACATGAGGCAAATACTTTCATTAATGAGAGAAAACAAACACATACTAAGCAAAAATAAAATATATAACTGAAAGGAAAAGAAGAGGAAAACATAATTTTTTAAAAAGTCACCGGAATTGGGTTTCCAGAACATCAAAGGAAACTTTTGCTCTGAGGAAAGGCATAGCCCCAGGGCTGGTCCTCGGGTAGATTAGGGAGATGACAGAGCTCCGGGCCAGAGCTGTGGGTTTGACTAAGCTGTATTTGAGAACAGAACTGGTTGTCATTGGAGCTTGTCAGAGGCCTTCAAGGACAGGTAGCATCTAAGCTTTTGGAAAAATCAGCCTCTTCCTGAAACAGACATGTTCCTGAAGGAGAGAAGGGCTCCATCTTCCTTCCTGGTGGCTGAGACTTGACGGAGCATGGCTCTGGGCGTGAGTGGGTTTAGGAGGCAGTCAGACCCATGGATCCCCAAAGAGGGACCAGGTGCTGCTCCAACACCATCTCTGTCCACACTGAGTGCTCCCAAAGTCCAGACCATGGCCAGCTTCTTATACCACTCAGGCTTCAAAGGACCTTGGGGACAGGTTTTCAGGAGAAGGGGTGACATCAATGCTTGGGCAGAAGAAGACAATTGAAATCAATGAGGATTGATTTAGTGTGCAAGGGACACTGTGTTAAAATCTACTACTTCTTGATTGAGCTTCATGAATAGTAACAAGGTTAAGATCAATAATGAGCTGATTTTCAGATGCAAACCTGACTTCTTGTGTAGATTAGAAGAACGGAATGATGTTTCTCTCTGCACTGAGTCCAACCAACACTGAGTGGGACTAAAATCCCAAATCCCAAATGAAAGCTGCAAGATGCAGACCTCATCACGTTTTCACAGACAAGTTTGTTGGACATCCTCTCTCCCTGTGTTTGATCTGAAGATGTTCTGTGTTTGAGGCATGTAAGCAAAAGTATGTGTTTATGTGTGCTTATCATTTATTGATTCATCAGTCTAGTTTCAATCGGTCTTCCCCATTGCTACTTTTGACCTTCTTCACATCTCATTTCAACTTTTGCCATGGCCTTGTAAGGGTCTCCTTGAGTTCAGTCTTGTCCCTTGGCAATCCTACAAAACACCATGGCAATTATTAATCTAAAGCTCTGGTTCAGAATAAATCTGTCTTCTCCTTAAAAATCTGTCCTATCTCCCCTCTTGCCTTCAGGATGATGTCCTAACTCCCTAGGACCATATTCAAGGCATGTCATGATTTCATCCAGACTGCATTTATACCTCCACAAGTGGCACCACATTTTAGCTGGGACCTGAAAGACAAGAATGAGCTAGCCCTGAAAAGTCATGGAGGAAGAACATTCTAGGCAGACGTTAAAATTTAAAGGCCCTGTGGTACAAAAGCCCATGATGTGTTCAAAGGACAGAAAGAGAGCCACTCTGTGTGTGTGGGGGGGTACGGGTAATGATCAACCAGTCAGGAATCACCCTTTTCCTATTTGGGTGTGATCTGAACATACACCCAGGATATATTATTAAGGCAGATTCTAGGCATTATGTGGGGTATATTAATCAATGTGAAAATTGTGATGCATTTCGCACGTGAGGACCAGATATTTTTATAGTACAACTATGTTCCCCCAGGATAGGGGGAGCTTGGGCAGAAGCCAGGACCCCACCTCAGCTCACTGGGAGTGAAAGCAGGATTCTAAGCATCCTTTTTCTCCTTGGTGTACATTCACAGACTTCTTTCTCAAACTAGCTGTAGGACTGGGATGAGACTCCGTTGACCTCTGTTGGCTAATCCGGAAGCCGAGGACCAGTGCTCCCCTCTGTATTTCTGCAGAGTCACCTTCTCCCGTGCCTTTGAGTGAGGTCAAATGCTTCTCGGAATACCACTTACCGGGAATTTCTCCTGCCTGGGGCATAGACTGGGTCATGTTCACTTAGCTGCTTTCCATTATCAACTGACCCTTTATCTTCCACTGAGATTTATTGGGATCTCAGAGACACCAGCAGCGGCCAGGGCCCTGATGCTTTAATACACATCCAGCACATTTCGCCTCTCCACCTTCTCTCCCCTCTACTGTCTCTTCTGGTTGTCCCACAGCCCAAGAATGCCACAGGACACGTGCCATTGTCCCTGCTTTGCAGATGTTGAAAGCAAGGCCTAGACATCGTGAATGACACCCCAGTCTCACTGTGTGGGGAGACAGAGCTATTAGGCAGATTCCTCTGCCTAATTCACCCACCTATTTCTTTTCTTTACATTTGCTCCAGGGTCTCAAAATTGGAGAAGGTTATGTAACAGAGAAAATAGGTTTCAATTGATCTTGCATTCCCCAACTCAGACTGGACCTTTACACTCCCCTGCAATCGTACAAGGGCTCAGCCCACGTTCCCATCTTTCCCAAGGACGATTTCAAACCTTTTCCACTTTCCCCAAGCCTGTGTCTATGATCCCCACCCCTTGTGGTCAGCAGATGAACTCAGCTTCTGGTTGGCAACATTTCATAAGCTATCCTCATCACCCAATTAGGGAACACACCTCGGCCCCACAGGGGTCCCCTCTCCTGTCTCCCACAGCAGAGCATCATGGTGCCCACTGTATTCATCTACATAGTGCGGCTGCTGCATACCCCCTTTCTTCTCCCCCCTCACCAGGCTGTTCCACAAAGGGGTTTCTGGCCTTGATTGTTTCTTTGTTCCCACCTAAGTTGCTTTTTCTTTCCCACCTCTAGCTTCTCTTTCTTCTCCATTCTCTTTTTTTATACTTTAACCAAACACCAGCCTCACCTGGACAAGTGTGCACATCCCCTGTGGACTCCCACAATTCTCTTTGTTTCTCTCCCTCTCCTCGATCCTCAAAATTACCTATCTATCCATCTGTCTTAGTTCAAGCCAGTCTCAGGCCAATTTATCAAAATCTTATCAACTTTTTCTTGGACATCACATATATGATTGTCATCACTCTTTTAAATGTAGCCTAATCACACAGTTAATAAATTTTCAGCTTAAAAGTACTGAAATGATACAAAGCAGAAGTCACTACCTCACGCCAGCCGCCTCACTTTCCCCTGAAAGGTGACCCACTTGGCGATTTTCATGCGTATCTATCTAGAAAAGGGCATATAGATGTGTAGCTTAGTTATGCTGCATGTTGCATTCATTGCCCTGCTCCTTTCTTAACCATACAGAGGCAGTGGCAGGCTGGAGCTGACTGGCACCAACCCGCAAGAGCCAGCTGGGCCCATCCCATCCCAACTCCACCTTCAGTACCGTCGTGTTGGCAACTTGAAACTGGCTATGGTAAGAGGACTATTTACACCACAGGAAGCAGCAAATGCTGGAAATCAGGGCTTCCCCCACCCCCTTCCAAAGAGTCAGCTTTTTAAATATCTACTGCCTATTATAGGTATCTTTTCATATCTATTTGAACACATTTATTTCATGTGTTTTAAAGGCTACAAAGTTTCTAACATCATGGACGAGTCCAGCTTCCTTAGCCAGTCCCTGAATGAAGGGTGTTCCCATTATATCTGCGTTCTTACTTGTACACACAAGCCTGCACTGAAACTCATGGGCTATTTTCATTTTTGGACCCATCTGTGATTATTTTTCTCTGAGAGTTACTGAGCAACAGTCCTCTGAAACTGAAGTAAATGCAGGCTTTCTATTATAATGGACAAAGCTAAATCATCGGTCAAAATAAGCACTAATTTACACCCTTATCGATAGTATGGATCAGTACCATTATGATCCCTTTGTGATACGATCAGACTTTTTCAGAATTGTATGTGGGCTGGTCTTCAAACTGACAACTTCCCTGGGCAGATAAAGGGAATATGGCTATTGTGCTGAAATATTATTAGTAGTAGTAAAAATAGGATGATAATGGTAATGACATTGATGATAATGATAACATAATTTAAAAAGTAGTCATGGTTAATCATGCTTTCATACATGGCTGCCAACTGTCCAGAAAAAAAATAACATTCTAAGTTTATATCTTCTTATTGCAGGAGATGTGGGTCCTAAACGTCATTGAAATAATTAATTGGGCATTTGGGCTTGTACCGGTACTCAGACTGATTAAAACTATTCTCTTATAGATTCTAATTTTTGGATCAAAAAAATGTTAACTCTAACTTTTTGTGCAGGACATTCCATTTAATCACGATGACCTAAAATCATAGCCTGTCCCTATAATGGTTTTCAAGTACCATTTCCAGCACTCAAGATGAAGTGCTCAGGAATAATTCAGGGGCCTCATCTCCTGCCCTCACTCACAGATCTCCGGCGGAAAATGGGCATTCTGCAGTTTGTTTTTACTGGCTGTATTGATCAGATCTGCAGAATTTCTTTCCTCCACAGCTAAATCAGTAAAATCCACACTTAGCTGGCATTTTGCTCCAATATGCTGAAGAAGAGTTGAATTTGGAGGCATGAAACGATATATTGTCACTGTCACTGATCCTGGCACATTGCTATTAAGGGGAGTCTGTAAAATTCTTGCCTGTGCATGGAAAATTGCTATTGCCCACCGTCAGGGGTGAGGTAACCCCTTTGAAAATAGAATACACTCCTTATATCCCACGGTACGTCTCTACTAGCCTTCGAGGTGGGTGGTGTTACCCAAGGGCCCACTAGGATTTTCAGGTTACAAGGAGTGGGGCATCGTTCTTCATTGATCAGCCTTATTCTGCTCCCCACCTTTTCAAAATCAGGAGTTACTAATACCAAATGTTCTTTATATCCCAAGAGCTCAAATTTCTTGGGCTGCTATTGTGTGCCATTGCGTGTGCTAGGTGCTTTCTAGTTATTGAATCATCTAATTTAATCTTCACCACTACCTTGTGGAGTAGTTACTATTATTATTCCCATTTGAGAGATGCTAGAACTGGAGCTGAGTTGATTAGTAAAGTCACGCAGCTAGTGAATGATAGAATTCAGAGTCAAAGCCAGGGCTTTCTACTCAGAGACCCAGCCCTCTCCTAAGGTGGACTCCTCTAATTTATTTTTATTTTGGCCCCTGACTAGTTGACAGATTCTTTGAAGTACAGCCCACCAGTGATCCAAAATGAGAGCCACAGATGAGAGAGGGGATGAGCAGGAAGACCCCAAGCCCTAGGATGTATCTCTTCTTTGGTATTTTAGGTAAGATACTGCAAGGCTGGCTCACTCTGAGACTCAAACAGTAACTAACGTACGGCTCATTTCTGCTTTTTCACCTTATGTAGGCAAAAAGACACTTTAAAAAAAGGAAACGGAAAAAAAAAGAAAGAGAAAACACATGCATTCCTCATATGCAGGAGAAAACAGTATCTCAGGGAACAAAGAAAATGCTCTGAGTTCCACAGGCATTCCTGCTTAAAAGGGGTCTTGTTAAGCAAGAGCTTGTGGAAAACCAAGGCGTGCAGCTTTCCTGGATTTGATGTTTATCTCCAGCGGAGCCCCGCCATTCAGACTAATCAAAGTTTGCCTGGGTTCAGAAATGCCACACCAGCACATTCTGTGTTCCTAGTCCCCGCAAACACTGTCTGCCAGTGAAAGACATCTGCATCTAAAACAAGACAATTAACGAGAAGACAGGCGCGAAGCTAACGCTGTGGGTCTATTTTTGGTCCCCAGCTAACTGAGGAGCAGAAGCAGGGAAGGGGAGCGTGCCTCCCTCCTTATCTTGCATTTATTTTATATATTTTTTCGCTCTATGGTCAAATGCACCTAACATAAAATTGACCATTTGAGCCATTAGCTATTGGGCGTATGGGTCAGTGGCATTGAACCCATTCACACTGCCGTGTAACCATCTCCTCCATCCAGCCTCAGAACCACTCCATCTTCCTAAACCAGAACTCCCCATTCTTCCTTCTCTAAAACCCCTGGCAACCACTATTCTGGTTTTTGTTCCTGCGAATTCTAGATGCTTCAGGAAACTGGAATTATTCAGTCGTTGTCCTTTGTGATCTGGTTATTCCCCTTGGCATTATGTTTATTTCACTTAGCATTATGTCTTCAAGGTTCACGTTGTCATGTTAAACTTCCCTTCCTTTTTATGGCCAAATAATGTTCCATTGTAGGTAGGTACCACATGTTGCTTATACATTCCTCTATTGATGGATGTATATCTCCAGAAATGGAATTGCTGGGTCACATGGTAATTCGATGTTTAATTGTTTGAGACACTGCCATACCAAAGTGTGCATCTATTTATCCTTCTGGAGTCTCTCCTCTGATGAGCTCACACCCCCGGGGTAATACGGCAACACACTTGGGAGTGCACTGCCAGGGACTGCCACTCCTAAGGGTCTTCTGGAAGAAGGTGAGAGTCTGTCATCCTCCAGGTTGTGGAGGAGATGCCTCCCAGGAAAGAATGTGACTGTCCCACCAGGTCCGAGATTGAATGGCAATTAAATTCAGAGAAAGGGCACTTTTCTGGAAGCCTAATAATGCTGAAGATGTTAAACAGGCAGAAAAACACTGTATACAAGACAAAAATGATTGTGTTCAACTCAGTGAAATATCATGCTTTTCTTTCAAGAAACTCAAGGATGACGCTTTGGTGAAAGGGGTGTGTTTATTTCAGTTAGTTTTCCGGGGCATAGCCCAGTTGAGTGAGGATCATTTTTCCTGTTTCCACAAGCCACCTGGGGAAAAAAAAAGAGGAGAGGTGAGGAAGATTGAGAACAGGAAGAAAACCCAAGAAGAGACTAGTTGGTCAGGGCCTCGGGAGAGAAAGCCTACCATTCAGAGAACTTCCCTTTGTCATGGGCAGCCAAGGACCATCTGGTCAGTCACAACTATCATTCAACTTGGTGTTCTGTGCTGCTCTGTCATCTGCTTGTTGTCACTATAAACCGTCAGTGGATGTCTGCTACCCCAAAGAGCATCATTTTGGTAATGCTATGAGGGTATGAAGGAAGAAAAGTTTCAGTGTTTGGCTTAGGTTGAGTTTCCCCCGGGAAAGTCTGGGACAAGAATTTGAGTGTAGTGGTTTATTGAGGAGATGGGAAGCCAGAAGGGAAGTGGAGATGAGCAAGATAGGAGATGGAAGCGGGCTGATGCCAGATGAGTGAACGAGCAGGTCAGCTCTGCACACAGCTGGGGCTGAGCCCCACCAGTGCCCTGGGGCAAAGGACTGAGGGCAAGAATTGCCCTAAGTGTGATTTTCTTAGCTTTTCAGAATGAGGGCAATTACAGATGCTCTGCTGGATAAGTTGGGGAGACTGTGCGACTTCAGAAAGAGTTAATGTGGCTGGAACCTAAGGGCGAACAGGCAGAGGGTGCAGCTTTCCTGCAGACTTGCCTGGCAGACAGTCATGGAGCTGAGTTTCCCTGAACCATTTCCTGCCTCTGATCCTCTAACAGGGGAGGGAAAAATGGCAATAGGACAGAGGGACCTGACACTGAGACCTGGATCCAACTCTTCCCCCAAGAAGTGTTTTCAACAAGATGGGATATGTGCTACCAACGTATTTCAGAGTTTTGTTCAACAGATTAACACGTGGTTCATTATCCCGTGTATCTCTCTGTCTGCCTGCCATGGGCATAATGATATAATAACGGTTTTAAACACTTTAAGATAAATCACAACTTTTAGTTTTTAAGTGTGCTTGCCAGCCATTCCCCTGTGGATAAATTTTACATAATAGTAATTAGGGCCTGCATGGAGTTTTGTATTGTGCCATCATCAATTATATGTTATCATTTACATTTCATTTTAATTTTCTTCTCAGTCATCATAAATCACATTTTTAATAGCAACAAAGTATTCCATGCAGTGGCTGGACAATAATATATGGAAAGAATACCCTGTTTTTGGACATGGGAGATTATTCCAGGTTGAGATTCACGGTAACCAGGCTCTGAGGGGGGCTGCAGACAGAAAATGGATGAAAGTGCGCTTGGGGGCGAGAGGGACAATTCCTGTAAAAGGCTGGACAGTGCAGGGTTGGCGGAGGGAGTCGGTGAGCTGTCCCACCTTTGCAATGAAGAGCTCAGCCAGTCCCAGGAAGCGAGATGAGGCTGAGATGGTCTGCAGCATTGTCTCAGGTTGGGGCAAGAAGGCAGGGTCTTATAACCACCATATTGATTAGCTGTTGGATGTGCGCTGTAACCTCAGGTGAGATAGTTTTCCTCAAGTAAGGACATTCCCAAAAAGGCCAGACAACTGTGTGCCACCTTCCAGGTCCCTGCAGAGCGCTCTGGGTGGGGCATCGCAGGGTCTAGCTCTGCAATGTTCTCTGCTTTTCTAATTCGGATATCATAGTAAGGAACACCTTTGGACAGAAAGCATTTCCCACACTCCTTTCTGGGGAAGCTGGGACACTATCAGATGTTGAAGTTTATGAGTTTCCAGCCCTGAAATGACAGAGAATTTTGCCTCCAAAACACTTTCTGGCACTAACCAAGTCCTCTCTTGTTTCTTCAATTTCTAAAATGGTGACACCAATTCTAGCTAATCAGAAATGGAGGGGAAGAAGAGTTACATTATGGGCATGAAGCATTTTTAGTATTAGAATATTTTCCCCAGAACTTGCATTGTTGAATGTTTAAAAACACAGACTCTCCGGTTTATTCCTTAAATATTCCACATGACCAAGTCTGAGATGGGCCCAGAGACCTGCATTGTGAGCGAGTATATCATCTATTTTTTTATTCTACTTCTGACAGAGAGAAAATTGGACAGACACTGCTTTAGAATGTGAAACTTCTTCATGACTCCAGAATGCTTTGTTATTCTCATTAATTTTTTTTTTTTGCTACTGTCTCAGAAAGGAAACAATTTGCATCCTGTTTCCTTTGCTTTTTTTTCTAAAACTTCCACCCTTCATCAGGTTCCCACCCTAATTTCAGCACACTCTCTTGTTATCTTGTCATTTAAAACTCTTCTAGAAATAAGATGATCTGAATTATAAATGTATTTTCCTACGAGTTCCCAGGTTTCCTGGGACATCCTCCTGGGCATTGACTAAGACCCCAACATGTGGAGCTTACTGGGTTAGGCACTTTCTAATATCTTATGTCATCTAATTCTGAAGGCAACCCCCCAACATTGGTTTTATCATTCCCATTTCCCAATGGCAAGAAACAGAATGTTCCAGAGGTCAAATAAAGTACCCAAAGCCTCAATGAACTATTAATTACTCCAAGGTGTTAGGTTTGGCAGTAGCACTTACAAGTTGTATCCAAAGCCAGACTCTCAGACATTCCTCTTAAACTCATAGGTATCTGAAACTGAAGGCTTTTTCAGTTGTAAAGTCACAGAAAACCCAATCCAAACTGGCTGAGGCAAAAAGGGAATTTATTGGCTCATATAATGAAAAACTCCATGAGTGATCAGCCTTCAGATGTGGCTTGATACAGGGGGTCAAATGATGTCACCCAGTTTTTTTTTTCTGCCTTGCAACTTGAATAAATGTGTTTTTTGTTTTGTTTCCATTCCTAGGTAGACTTTCCTCTTGAAAAGTGGCTCCTATCAGCCTCTTCCAGTGGGAAGGAGTTGTAGGTGGTTATAGCCACAGAGTTGGAGGTTTCCTGATCGAAGGAAGACACTTAGGACATGCGCTCCCCTTAACTGTAGCCTGAAAAGAAGATACTGGGTTGGCCAAAAAGTCTCTATAATCTTTTTCTGTAGAATAAAAGACACATTTTTCATCTTCACCAATAGCTTTATTGATTGGGATATTTTGTGTGTATTGGCTATCTCCTGCATGGTATAATGTTGATTGTTTTCAATTAATGTCTCGGTTTGATCCCTATCAATTTCAACTGGTCTACCCAACTGAGGAGCATCGTCCAGCGGGAAATCTCCAGCATGAAACATTACAAACCACTTTTGACATGTTTGATCAGTCACAGCACCTTCTCCATACACTGCACAAATCGTTTCTGCATTTCAGTTGCATTTTTACCTTTCTTGAAATAATAAAGCATAACACACTAAAAATGTTGCATATTTTCCTGTATTTTCAGTATGAAAATGGCTACACAGCAATTCACCAATTTTGATCAATTTTGTTTTTAAATTCATGCTGATGTGACAGCTGTCACAATACAATCTAACAAAATTCTTTGGAATGAAGACAACTAAGAGCAACTAGAGACATCTTACAGAAAAAAACAAATGAACTTTTGGGCCAACCCAATACTTGGGGTTATTTGCTGTGGTCCCTGCTCAACCCAAACCTTTAAGACTGAAGAGGAGCAGGTTTTTATACTAAAATTAGAATTGTTACATTAACAATGGAGACTCGATACTGAGGAGCCAATAGGTAACTTTCTATTGCTACATTATCAACTCTGTCACTGTCCTTTAGTATTGAATCTTGGTAAATATCCTCCCATAGCCTGCCTAGAGAAATCAAGGACTGTTCCAAACACTTCATACAGTAACGGAGTCAATCTTCTCAGTAATTCTAGGAGGTAGGTATTCTTACCTTCTCCATTTTAGAGATGAAGAAGCTGAGGGGTTGGAAATGGGAGTGGCCTGTCAGAGGCTGTGTTGAAAGTGGGGTCACAACCCAGACAGACTGGATTCTGAATCCCCTCTCTTGCCCACCACACTCTGGCTTTGAGAGTTGTATGCTGTCACGTTGAAGTATCAGTGTGATGCCACAGGCTTCCCATGGCGTCTTTCTGAACTGATCCTGGGCTGCATCCAGCTCCACATCTCTTCTCCTGCAGTCTATCGAACCCACACATCTTCCCCCAAGTCTCCCACATGTTCTCTCATTGACACCATATGTGTAGACACCAGCCACATGTCTGGCTCTGTTCTAGACATGGGCGTGGGGCTGGGGACTACAGTGGTCAAGAAGACAGACCGAATTCCTGCTTACACTAGGAACACCTAGACAGTTAAACAAGTGATTTTTAAACAAAATTCAAAGGCCTTCACATGTCACCTAGGGTGAAAGGCATCACATGAATAAACAAACACACATTGCTCTTGAACTTTGGAGTATTCTTGCCTCAGTGTTATTTATGTCCCTTAACATGGGCTGCCTGAAGGAGTCAGCAGCAGGGTTTCTTCCTGGTGGCTTATGCATCCTGATTCTCAGCCTCAAAATTCTGGCTTGGACCTTCTTGTGCATTCTTAGACTGTATGAACTTGAAAGTAGGATGATTTTTCCAATGATTCTTCAGTGCACTAGGGCCTCTCAAAGCTCAGGACTTTGCCAAGGTATGAAGGTGAGAATGTTCATTCTTCATGAGTATCAGGTGTCACCTTGCAGTAATGACATTGCTCTCTGGTCCTGGAAGCAGAGCTGTGACACCCATGGGACTGAGAAGACCTGGATTAGAAGTCAGGAAGTTAGCATCACAGCTCTCTGTATCTCTGGGTAGTCTCGAAAGTCTCTTACCTGTCCTGCATCTCAGACTTCCCCTTTGCAGAGAGAAGACATTGAAATAGATCAGTGGGAAGAGACGTTACCCATGGAGCCAGGATTGGAGAGCAAAGACGCATTGGATTACATTTTCGAGACTTTTAAAGAAGTCAGATTCTCATCAGGGTATGGAGTGTTGTTGGGGAGTTATGCTGGCCATGTGCTCTGAAAGATATCGGGACAGGAGCCAACTCTAGGAGGCAGGAGTTCAAAATGGACCCAAATGTCCATGTCGCGGGACTGATCAGGGAAGAGAGACTGTTGATGGATCAGGGCATTGACATGGAGCCAGGAGCCATGTGCAGCTTCTTCAGGCTGCATCTCAAGGCCAGTTCCTCTAAGTCCTGTCCACAGTCTGCTTCCTTCATGAGGCAGGGACTCTGCCTGCTTCACAACTTTGTCACAGGCAGACGATCTAATTGCATGGACGGGAAATTCTTGTCCACATTAGGAAGACAGAGAAGTTCTCTCAGATGTGGCAAATGTTGGCCACACTTGCTGCTCTTACTCCTACTCCCTGTGTCTGTGGAAAACATCACTAACCAGTTACTGCCTCTTTCCCACTGGGCTTGGACATGGCTTCAGAGACTTCAGCACAGCCTTCCAAGCATTCAGTCCATTAAAGATGGCACTTAAGATGAAACTAGTTTCCCAAACTAGGTTTTGGGTTGTGTAATCCATAGTCCTTCTTAGAATACAACCTGAAGCACCATTCCATGGTGGATAACAAAGGGATTTGGGGCTTGACTCTCAGACCACGTGCGAAATCATGTGAGCTACAAAGACAGAGGCAGACACAAAAAGTTTCAGGTACCTGTTTGCAGCAGAGTTTTGTAACAGCACCTGTTTAAGGTTGATGCTCTAGGTCAGGCTGTGAGCAGATGGAGCCCATTAGACATGGTCAGGGAGTCCCACACTCAGATCTGTCTGGCTTTAATACAAATGAACGACCGCACGTCTCCTCGAGCGTCTGATGTATCATTTTAGCTTCCTGGCTTTCATTCAGTGTGGATCTTAGGTGCAGACAGGATCTTGTCTACCCAACCTTTTTTATCATCCAAGTGTCATTATAATCTGCCAGTTTATTAAGAATTAATAGATAATGGGCTGGCCCTGTTTTCAGCTCTCTTCAGCCATTTCTTAGTAATGGGGGGGATTCCAGGGAAAGAATAACTGGTGAGTGAACACCCCACCTCCACATTCATATTTAATCAAATGCTAAGAGGTCCTTGGGCAGGAGCTCAGGGTGGGTAGGGGAACTCTACAAGAAACCATGGGGTCTCGATTTTTAAAGGGGCAGTCTGATTTTTGGCAATACAATACTAACAGTAAGTGCAAGAAAAGAAGATGGAGCAAATAAGACTTTTGCTTGATGTTTTAGTAGTCATCTTGCCTGAGTTGGAAGCAGCATGGACTGCAAACTCCCACATGAGGTTTAATCTCTTGGTTTTCACTTACTTTGGAATAATGGGGGAAATACGAGCCTCAGTAGAGAAGCCTGGGTTGTCACCATGGCTGCACTTTATTAACAGTCAGCTACTAATTGTCCTCATTAGAGAGACAAGGTGGTGCAGTGGAAAGAGATTCAGGTTTGAAACTCAGTTCCATCACCTACAATGCATACACGAGGAAGAAACGAAACTCTTACGTATAAGCCAGCAACCAACTTATTGCAACAGAAAGGTAGGAGATGATATGTTTTGCTAAGGGCCGGAAGAGGACAGTTCAGTTCTACTTTGGAATCAACTGAACAAACGTGGATAGATTTTATCAGGGCATCTACAGCCAGATGATTTCCACCATAGGACAACGGACTCTAGGACTGCTACCTAAGGAAAGGCTGAGCAACAGATACTGGTCTTGTACTCATGGTAACCCTAGGGTTCGCTCCGTAGATGCATGCCTGTGGGGCCAACCTATGCCAACTCTTTTCCAGGTAATGATAATAACTTTGTGTCATGGACTTCCAGCCATTCTTAAGAAGTCTAGGACTACTGCTAGGTAAGAAATAATATGCTTCATTTCCAAAATAAAATCATTTAGAAGGACAGTTAAAAAGACCAAAGGGCAGAAGTAAAATTCTAAGCCTGGATATTGGTCATTCCTAGAGCTGGGACTTGGGGTCAGAAAACCAGCTGCTCTTTCCAGATGAGGATTTTTCCTCTCCAGTTTGGCTACTAGGAAGTATAAAAAAGTATGTGTCCAGTTCTTTTGTTTTCCTCAGCCTTGCTGTTTTGGAAGTAATTTCTCTTTCATCATTATTTATATATTTATCCCAAGGTTTATTACTCATGATTTTACTTGAAGCTGCCATTCATTCATTCATTCATTCATTCACTCACTCACAGGTTGCAGTAGTTAAAAACAAAGACTGGAGTCTGACATAGGTGTGAATACCAGTTTTTGCCATATTGCAATTGTATGGGTGAGAAGAGCCACTCAATATCTGTCTTCGTCTGTCACCTGGGGCAATAATAGAGGTTAATTCACGGAGTCTCTGTGAGGATTCAATGAGATGCCACACAGCACCTGGCAAGGATAAAGCCCTCAAATCCTTTCATGATGTTAGGATGTTGGTGTAGGATAAAGGCACAAATAGATACCCACCACACAGGGATGGCGATCAGGACCCTGACTGCCTCCCCAGCTGAATTCAGGGCTGAAATGAACTTGAACATTGTTCTCTACTTGTGCCCCTTGAGCTCCTGGTTCTTTATTTCCAAACCCTGAGAAATCTCTGTGTTTATAGGGACATATCCACAGGCACTGGGCACTTCCAGCGTGTCTGTCTTGAGCCCCCAGAGAAGAGCATTGTAGACCAGCAAATTCCACGTGGCTTTCCCGCTGAAGGAATCTCACTGATCCCTCCTCCTGAGCAGTAACTGCACTTCTATTCCCAGTTCAGCCTTTTTCTCTTCAGCAAGTAATCCAGTCTCACCGATGATTCTCATGAGGCCAGCAATGAATGTGGCTTAAATGGAAAATGTTGTTTCTGCATGCAGTGTCAATGAAGATGTTATTAATCCAGCTCTGGGAAGACAGCTGCTGCCACCCTGCTGGGGAAGCCACAGCCACAAACACAGTCTGCCTGATCACTGTGTCATCCCGCAGTCAGGGCTGGGAGGCACTTAAAAGTCATCAGGTCCCATCCACAGCTGATGTCTGAGTCCCTCTGTTCTGCAGCCACCCAACCTAGGCTCCGGTGACTTCAAATGGAAGCGAGTTTGTTGTCCATTGTAACTCCTGATTGTGACTTTTGCCATCTCTGGACAAATCTATTCATGACAATTTTTTGCTTGTTTCAAATGGGGCCTCAAATTTGGCCTCAAATTTGCTTTTTCAGAATATCTTCTCATTGATGCTAATTTAGAGCCTTGTAACTATAGGATACAAACAAAACCTTTCTTCCCCATGGTAACTTTACAGATTCAAAGAAGATTGTAGTGGGTCCTGGGAGATTTCTCTGCTTGCAAGTGAAGCATTCCAGTTCCCCAAGTATTTCTCAGATAACGTGAACTCTTGATTGTTATTATCTTAGACTCATATCTCAGCTCCACCTTGGACTAGCTGTGTGCCTTTAGGTAAGCTACCTAAACTCTCTCAAACCTCAATTGCCTCACATGTAAAATGGGAAAGGTATATTTGTACATTGATTTAAAACCATGCATGCTTTAGAGAGATATACAATTGAAATAAGGTAAAGGTGCTTGACAGGGTGCCTGGCATATAGCAGGCACTTAATACGTTGTATGGTTATTACCATTGCTGTTTTGTCATCCAGCTTTGGGCACCTACCCCAGTTGTACTTTGACTAACTCAGAGGTGATTAAAACTTATTAAGCCTATAAATTACTACAGGATCTAGGCCCCACCTCCCTTTCCACTCTCACCTCTCACTGGCTCTTTCCTTCGTGGGCCACACTCCATCCAAACCGGCCTTCTTCCGTTTGTTTGCCTGTGCTAAACTCTTTCCCCTTGGGGCCTTCTCTTTGGGTCATCACCGCCTCACCTGCTTACACATACCTGCCATCATAGCCTTTCTCAACTTCATGTCTCATTCTTCCAAACATCTCTTCTGCAAAAGATGTTTTCTCTGGCCCCTCATTTAAACAAGCTCCCCAAGAAATCTCTCACACTGCTTCTGTTCGCATATCTCTTTGTTCTTCATAACATTCACCAAAATATGTGACTATGTATTTACCTATGTGTTTACCTTAATGTTTGTCTTCACTGCTAGACTGTGAGCAAGAGAAACACAGGGGAAGAGTCTTTTTTTTTTAAAAATATTTTGTTCTCAACATGTTATAATGGAAAATTTTCAACATAACAAAAAAAGTTGAGAAAATAGTGGGGTAAACCTCCATATGCATATCCTTTAGATCATTCAATTAACATTTGGCTATATTATCTTTATCACATATTTATCCATGCCTCTGTCCAACCATCCATCTGTCTGTCCACCAATCCATCCGTCCTATTGATATAGTTCAAACTGAGGTGAAGGCATCTGTACATGTCACCCATAAGCACTTCAGCATTCACATATCATTAACCAGAGTCCAATATTCAGTTATGATTCTTCTTTCTTCTTGAGGCAAAATGAACAAATAGTGAAATGCATAATTATTAAATGCACAACTGGGTAATTTTTAAAATGCATATACCTATCGAACCCAATCCCCATCAAGATATCAAGCATTAACATCACCCCCAAAAGTTTCTTTAGGCCCCTTCTCAGTTAAACCCCAATTCTACCCACCCTTAGAGGCAACTACTATTCTGATCTTTGTGAACATTAGTTTTTCTTTTTCTAAAAGTTTATATAAATTGGAATCGCATAGCATGTATTCTTTTTCTGTAAGATTTATTTCACTCAACGTAATGTCTTTGAGATTCTTCTAAGTTGTAATATATAGCAATAGTTTATTTTTTCTTGCCGAGTAGTGTTCCACTGTATGGGTATACAGTTTTTTTATCTGTCCTTCTGTTGATGGACACTTGAGCTATTTTGTATTTTTAGCTATTATGAATGAAAAAGTTATAAACATTGCATTATATTCATTTAGCTTGTTCTTTGGTTATTATGAATAAAGAGACCATGAGTAGTCTATCTCATTTTGTCATATCCATGTATATTAGGAAAATATCTAGGAGTAAAATCGCTGGATCACAGAGTAAGTGTAAGTTTCCTTTTATAAACACTACTGGACCTTTTCTCAAAATATTTGTAAGAAGAGGCTGTTTTGTTTACTACCATCAACCAGACAACAAGTGAATTGGTCACAAAGTAAATGCATAATAAATATTTGTTAAATAAATGAATAGATAAAATAAGTATAGTGAATATTCTAACCCTTCCCTGTTATTTACTAGTGAAGTGTGACCTTCCATGAATCAGTTGAGTTTTCTGAGCTTCCAATTTCACTTTCTAAGGGAATAATAAAATGCGTCTTAGACATTGCTAAAATGATTAAAGCTGAAGGACCAAGGATCTGGGCCGGGGTGAGGAAGATGTTAAGAGGTGAGTAGCACCTCCCATGCCCTTCCTTGACTGTGCCCTTCCTTCTGTCTCCTCCTCCCAGGCAGTCAGGGAACATGCTGAAGCTTAGGCACAGGAGGGGCGAGGAAATTGAAGGAGAGAGAAGCACTTGGATCAACCATTTGTCCTGTAAAGTTGCATTTATAGACTTCTTTCTCCTACATTTTTTCTCCGGGTTTAATATCTAGGTTTGTCTGATTTTTAAACTGGGTTATTTGAATGTCAAACTTTTGATAACACTTTAATAGAGGTGTCCATTAACCTGTGCTAAATGAGAGCCCAGCATCTCTGGAAATACATGTGACATCCACATGAATACCAAATGCCTTCATTAGGCGTAGCACTTACACGATGAATACCAAATGCAGAGTCCCACTCAGGGACCTAGACTTCCTCCCGGGAGTTGCCAACACATCTTTGCATTTTCTCAGCGGTACCGCTCAGCCCCGTTTGCTGTTTATTTCCAGGTGATGAGACGTGGCAATTGCGGTTTTGGCTGAAGTACATAAATGGCATCCTAATCACCAAATTCAGAGATGGAGCCAGGAGGAAACTGGGCACATCACCCAAGCAGGAGTCGGCAGGAGGAAGCCCACTTAGTATGCAAGACGCATTCCAAACACTTCATAAAAGGTGATAACTTTCTTTGACCAATGAATATATTATTTATAAGTGATTCTGATGCCTTCTTCTCTCCCTCCTTCGCCCCTAGTCCTTCTGCCCCCCATTTTCACAGTACGTTGTAGCACTTGGGCAATGATGAAGCCCCTCACGATAAATAATTTATAAAGCAATTTACAAGTATGTTATTTTTAGTGATAAGACCTGGAAGGAAGTGTTTTACTGATACACACACACACACACACACACACACACAACCAGGGCTTATATATCAGAACACCAATAAGTAAGGGGGATGGGCATGAGATGAAGAATGTTATAAGCACAGAGCTGGGTCCTTATACATGAGCGATGTGAAGTGTATGAAGCACATGTGCATGATGAGCAAGAGAAAACCCACTGAAAAGAATCTTCTTTCTTAATTCTCGGTATCCGGATGCTAAAGTCTTTCACACGGTGGGATTCTAAGTGAAGACACTTTTCCCTTAAGGTCTAACTTCTCTTGAGCATGTCCATCGATCCAGGCCCAGTGCTAAGAGGTCTCCATAAATTCTGTCAGTTTGTCTTCACTGTTTCTGTGAGGCAGGTGTTATCAGTATCCCCATTACATGGGTGAAGAGACTAAGGCTGTCTCCAAGCCTTCCGTATCCCCTCTTTGAACTCTCAGTCCAGTTAAAGCCACTCATTTTAGTATTCATTCAAACACTAATATTTGACAGGTGCTTGATAAACTCCTGTTCTGTGTCAGGTTTTGTTCTGAGAGTTGGGTGGGATGTGTGGCTGGACGATGCATCTCTAGCAATGCCGTTAATAGAAATAGAATGCAAGCTGCATCGATATTGTGGAATTTTCTAGTATGTCACGTTATGAAGAAGGTAAAGAACAAGGTGAAATTAATTTAAAGGACATGTTATTTAATATAATATGTCCTACATACTCTTATGTCAACATGTACTCAATATCGACATTGTTAATAGATATCCTGAATTCTTTGTGTACTGCCTCATACCCAGTGTGGATTCTGTGGTCCTAATACATTTCAGTTCAGACCAGCCATATTTCCAGTGCCTGGTGTCAACATGTGGTGTGTTGCTATTGGACTGGGTGGCACGCCTGGAGGAGAACGAAGGAGGCTAATGCAGGGAGTAAAAATATCACTACAGTGTGACATTTGCTCTCAGAGGGATCAGCACAGGATGGGTCAAAAGGTGGCAAAGGGAGGACAGACAAGAAGCACAGGAAGGAGGCATTCAGGAGGCTGGGAGGGAGTCCAATTAGAAAGCAGGCCCAATGAGATCAGCGCCCCTAACGTCAGTCATTCCCCACTCCCCAGCGAGTACTAACCCGATTTCTCTGCTTAGCACTCACTCTGCTGTTTCTTTACTATTTTCTTTAAACTGATTTACTTTTTTAAACTTAAATTCATTTAGCTATGGAAATATTTGATACTACCATTAACGGAAAAGCAGAATTGATTGTTATAAATAAATTAACCATAAAATAAATTCAAAGCAAATAAAACAAAGCTATTAAATTCTAGCTGTATATTTTTGCCGATGCAAAGCTTTTGGGTCTGCTTAATCTTTTTTTTTAAAAAGGAATGGCAGGGGAATGAAGGGAGAGAACTTATGTTTTGGGCCAAGATGGAGTATGAGGGGCTGTATTTATGCTCCATAATAAAACAAGCAAAAAACCAACAAAATGTAGACAGTAATGCTTTCCAAAATCTGGACAAGAGGCAGCAAAGGACAGCGATCCCTGAGAGATGGTAAAAAATGAGGTGAGCCCTGAGATTGACCCAGCTGCATGCTGAGGGAGTCATTTGTCCTCCACTGAGTACCGCTCTGATCCCACCTAACAAATCTTAGAAGCAAGACCCCAAAGGACCAAACTATTTCCAAGTAATTTAACTTCATGCTAGAACAAAGCTAAAGAATACTTACAGGAATATAAAACCCCCCAGGCTGCAGAGCAGGGAGAGAAAGCCCAGGTGGAGCCTGGTAGCTGAGGAGATAGCACTGAGTGCAGGGCGGTGAAGGCAGCTGGAATTCACTGGACGGAGTCCTGAGTGGGGTGGGGTGCTGCACAGAGAAGGAACCCCAGGTCTCTGCAGAGAGCCCACCTCAAGCATTCACATGAGTACTGATCAGTACATTCACTTAAGGAAGGGATCAGAGAAAAAGTACTTTGTGCTCACGTTGGGAGGGCTGGGAATAGTGCCTTCTCCTTCCTACCAGTCAGACTGGAAAACTTCGTGATTCATGGAGCATGGGCTCAAGTTCACGAAAAGGTCTTGCCTCAGGAATGGGGAATAATTAGCCCCGCTTTAGAGTGAATATCTCTCTGATCACACCTAACACATTTTAGAAGCAAGATCCCAGAGAATTAAACTGTTTCCAAATAACTGCCTCCAGGTACATGCTAAAGCATAGCTTAAGGACTATAAAAATTTCCAGTACCCAACAAGGTAAAATTGGCAACTGCTTGCATCCAGTCAGAGATCACCAGGTATGCAAAGAAGTAACAAATTATGACCCATCGTAAGGAGAAAAATAAATTGAAACTGAACCAGAACTGATGCAGATGTTACAATGAGTAAGAACATTAAAAAAAGTTATGATACCTGTATGCCAATTATACCTCAATAAATCATTCTTTAAAAGAGAAACTCAGCAAGTGCTCAAAAATGGCTGTGTAGTACTAAATTGTCTTCTCAATATAATCAGATGTGGAGAAAAAAGCTCAAAAGGAGAATTACTTTGTCTCTACATTAGTCAGAGTTACTCAAAGATATGTCCATGAGTCATGTGAACTCATCTCCCAGAATCACTGGGGAAAGCATTGGACACTTGGGGGAACTCTTGGCCAGACTGTGCAAAGGGCTGGAGGCAAGAGATTGTGGGATCCTCCAGAAAGTCCAGGAAGCCGTTTGGCTGGAACATTCAGAGCAAGGGACAAACCAGGGAGAGGGGATCTTGAGGGAATCAGAAGCTGAGCTGAGATGTTTAACTGTATTGGCATAAGTTAGGTTAGCATATTGGCTGAGATCCTGGCGTACGTTCAAATCTCCATTCTTGTCCTGCAGGAGGTATTGGAATTTGTTCAAGTTAAGTAACCTCTCAGAGCATCTCTTTTGTCATCGACAACACAGGAGTATCAGCAGTTGCCTAAAGTGATGATTAGAGAAGATCAAATTTTGTAACGTCACTCACTTTTCTTTTTTCACTTTCTTCATGGGGCTTGACATCATCTGAAATAATTGTCTTTTAGTTTTAGTTTGATATCACTGATATTCTGTACTCTTCACTTTCCCATCAACCAAAGTAGGAGTCTCATCTGTTCTGTTCATGGTTCCATCTCTAGCACTTGGTATATGCAATGCCGGACACATAGCAGGCTATCAATAAATATCTGTTGAGTGAAAGAACAAATTCAGGGAGCATAACATGACATCTGAAACACTGTAGATGATCAGCATTAAAAAAATGTTTATTTAGGTTCTTAGAACGAGCCCATGACATCAAAGGTATAAATTTGTTCCACCATGATCTTGCCAAGTTGTCAGGTGGTAAGGGAAGCCAGTGTGGCCAGCAGTCTAATTCTGAGTTATCCCAAAGTTCACTGTTTTAAGTCAGGGTCAAGTAAACTTTTTGTGCCTCGGGCCAGGTTGAGTCATACTAGATTTAAGGAAAGAAGCAGTAAATAAAATGTTCCGTCTGATCTGCCTGGGTGAATCTCACTTCTGGCCCCAGGAGCTGGCCCCCTGGACCATGGCACAGAAGAGATAGTTAATAATAAATTACAAACATGGTACAGCAACCATGGGGAGACCCTGTATTCCCTCCCACAGCCCACATGTTCGCTCACTGGTCTGCTCTACCCCATGGGCTTAATCAGCATCAAAGCGAAACAAATCCAATAAAATATTTCCCTGAGCTAGGAGTGAGTTCAATGATTCATTCTCATTCATTCTCTCTCTCTCTTCTTCCTGCCAAACAGTTGATCATAGCTGACGGGAGAACAAAGGAACAGGCATTTCAGAGAAGTCAACCTCATATCTCTCCCTCTCTTTTGCTCTCTCACAAGAATCAAGACCCTGACCTAAAGCTTACCAAGACTTCTTGATAAATGACATTTGGATAATGGTGCCATTTGTGTCTTCCCGGTAGTTGGGCACTATTATGGCACCTTGTTGCTACCTTTTTATTGTCCCGTGATAACAGTGAAAATGATGTGCTCATATCTCCTCCTGCTGGGGATGTGATTGACTGATGATTTCCAGCTGCTGCCCCAGCAGAGACACCGACCCATGCCTCCCACGAGATACTGATGACTCAGAGCAGTAGAGGGTGCTCATTCCAGTCCATGCCTGCAAGTTTCAGGACTCTTTCCAAAAGTGACTGCTTTTTCTAGGGGTTTTTTTTTTTTGAAGTATAATTGAGAAATAAAATTGTGATATATTTAACTGTATAACATGACGTCTTGATACATATATTGTGTAAGTATTCTTACTATCAACATAATTAATGCATCCTTCACCTCTTATATTTACCTTTGCTGTTGTTGTTTTTGGTGAGAACACACATTTTCTCTTACCAAATTTCAGTTATACAATACAGAATTATCAACTATAGTTACCATGTCATACATTACATCCTCAAATGTTATTCCTCTTATAACTAAAAGTTTGTGTGCTTTTATAATAGGCGACTTTGGTTTGAGGAGTGGCCATTGGCCCAGCTGAGAAGTTCTCAGATCAGTGTTGTAGCCGAAACTCTTCTATCCATTTCTCCCCCTTCCCCCATTCCTTCACAGGCATCAGGCCTGAAGGCTCTCTTGCCTTTCCTCAGCTTCTTGTCCCTGTTTGTTTACAGACATTCCCTGTATTAAAACTCCCGCACATCGAACTCTGCCTTCTCAGAGAGTCTGAATGAACACAAGCGGTGTCAGGCAGTAAGATGGGGCTTGGGGACAGTTTCACTCACCGTTCAGCTGGCAAACAGGATCTCATCCTGCGTGGCATACAGAGCACAGATAGTCCTTGGCACAAGTTGGTGGCCCAGTTGCTAAAGATCTCACCAGTGGTGATCAGGAAAGTTGACTCAGTGGAGGGGAAACACATGTAATGCAATGACTCAGACAGTTGAAAGACATCAAGGGAACAACACCTACAAAGAGAACAGACAGGGAAAAACCTTCCCGGTAGGTGGAGCTCAACGTAGTCGGTATTAGTCAGCTCCGGCTGCCATAACAAAATGCTACAAAACTGGATTGCTTAAACAACAGAAATTTGTTTTCTCACAGTTGTGGAGGCCTGAAGTCCAAGGTAAAGGTATGGGCAGGTTTGTTTTCTTCCTAGGCCTCTCTCCCTGGCTTGCAGTCAGCCCCTTCTCACTGTGTCCTCCCATGGTTGTTCCTCTGTGTGCCTGCACTCTTGATATCTTTCTGTGTGTCCAGAGTTTCTTTTATTATAAGGACACAAGTCAAAGAGGATTAAAGCCAACCCTATAAACCTTATTTTAGCTTAATTACCACTTTAAAGACCTCGGCTCCAAGTATGGTTATATGTTGAGGAAATGGGGGGACTTTAACATATGGGTTTTGGAGGAACACAATTTAGCCATAACACAGTCATCCATCCACTCATCTATTTTGTGTGGAAAGAGAAGTGGCCCAAGATGACATTATATCTAGACTCTTAGGCAGGGACCAATGGCCTGGCTATCTGGTAAAGGGCCTGGAAGGAAAAGAACTGGAAATTCTGAGACAAGGATGTCTGGGAATATGCATGTGGATGGACATGTGGGAGTGGGCAGAAAGCATAAACATTTTTGTATCACATCTCAGTCCCATGAGAAAGCATTATCCACGAAAGAGGTACTGAACCACCAACTAGACAATGACTCAGCCAGTTGACATCAGCCAGTTTCCATTATCAGCCACTGTAAGACTGATACGGTGAGCACATGGACAGAGGGACCCATGCTGATGGAGATGGAGGCCACTGTGGGCTCAGTAACATGAACTTCCACTTACCCAGGCCAATCTAGCTGCTGCCATCCCTGGATGCCCAACTAGTCAGTAAGTGACCAACACTGAGCCGCTGACATGGCACCATTTCTTGAGATCAACCAGCCATTTGGTTTTATGTGGCCTCCTCCAGCCTGAAAAGGTCAACAGTGGTCCCTGCAGGGATAGACCTTTGGTTTGCATTTTCTGCCCTTAGAGCTTCAACCCACAGCATTGCACAGGGACCAATGGAGTGATAGCTCCCAAGGCATGGAAGCCCACATCACATGACATCTGACCAGGAGACCTGCTTCACAATGATGGTAAGGTTGGAATGAGCTGTTATTCTTTTAATCTACTGTCTTGGGTAGAATTTTCTTGGAATTGCTCAGCAGTCTGGAACATTCACTTCTTAACCCTCCATCCCTCCTCCCATTCTTCATGGACATCAGATCTGTATCTTCATCTCAAAGCTCTTTCCACCTTTTCTATCTCACTGTCCTTTCACAGCCAATAAAGCACTTGCATTTCTGACCCTTAGTGTCCACTTTTCTGAGAATCTGAGCTAACTCAAATCCTTCTCCAAGACGTTTCCCCTTCCCTGTCACCTGTGTATGGTCAGCTTCCATAGGCTGGTTGATTCTGTGTCCTTTCATCACCCTGAATGACTCTACTTACAAGTCCTTAATTTAATTGTGACTCTTCCAAATGTATTACTAGAGTCTTATTTCACCTCTTCCTAAGAAAAAAAAAACCAAACATTGGCTCAAATCACTTGATCACATTAAAAATCACAGAACTCTCCTATTAATGCATTGTACATAATTATATTTGAACTTTATGTCTTAGGAGAAAATTAATATTTTGTGCTAATAGATATGTTCAAATTACTTTTTAAAACTTACTTTTTTTGAAATAGTAGCAGTTAGAATCTTAGACATTAATCTTCCATGATAATCCTATTTTATGGATTTTGTAATGTGTCCCAAATGTTGTATATCTTACATTTCAATGATGACTAAGATGATTGTACCATCCAGGAAAACCAGAATACAAAGGTTTCCACTCATTTAACTTTTTATAACTTAAAGACATTTCACTTTTAAGACAAAACACATCCAGATGCATAAACGCCAATCAAGGGGGAAAAAAGCCATGTGTAATTGCTTTATTTGCTGCACTTGCCTGCTTTTAATTCATTTGGATTTAGCTAACCTCCAAATTTTGGGAACTTCTAACATCTAGTACTTTATCCCATTCACATAGCAAACAACTGATTTTTCCCCTTCATTTAAAATACTATTCCCTCCCTGGCTGGTGTGGCTCAGTGGATTGAGTATGGGCTGCGAACCAAAGGGTCACTAGTTCGATTCCCAATCAGGGCATATGCCTGGGTTTTGGGCCAGGTTCCCAGTAGGGTGCGTGTGAGAGGCAACCACACATTGATGTTTCTCTCCCTCTCTTTCCCCTCTCCCTAAAAATAAATCAATCAAATCTTTAAAAAAATAAAATAATGAAAAACTATTCCCCAGTTTCCCTTAAATTCATTTCTAAGCATTCCCAAATTTGTACACCACAACAAAAAAGGGATACATAATAAAATTGATTTTATTTTTCTCAGTATCCCTGACAGCATGCTTTCCTGAATTTCTATGTTTCTTGTTCAACTTCTGAGGCTTCTAGAAAATTGTGAGATTCTTGGGGACAGAGGCTAGAGCCTTCCTTTTGTTTCTGTGGCCCCAGCAAACATGGGCAGGTAGTTAGTACTCATTAACTGTCCCTTGTTTCTTTCTCAGGTGCTATTCTTCCCATGTAGGGAAACATCTTGCTGTGAGGAGCAAAAATAGCAGAGATGGACCTACATGTCCTGTATGGGACTTGTACGAAGCACAAGAGAAGAATTTAAAATTACTTATAAAAATAAAACAGCTCTAAGCTTTTGGATTCTCAAAAATTCTCACTGCTCCCCAACTAAAACCCAAAGTTCAGAAAATCATGGTGCCGGTGCCACCATATTCTTCTGGGAAGTCCCTTTTGATCAAAATAATGCTAGAAGGCCGTTCCCATGATCTGTTTAGCATCAAGATAAGGTCAGGCATTAATTAATGTTGAATTTCCAAAGAATTCCTATGGAAATGCATATGACATCTCCATTATAACCATAATTAGCTAATTAACCAATCAATTATAATGATTAATGTGATCATAATGAATGTATGGCAAATGGTTATTAATTCCTGGAGTTTCCAAAGTGAATGCATTAATCACAGTTCAATCCTTGGTATAATGTAGGTGCCTAATTGTCTTTCCGAACTCTGGGTGTGATGTAATAACTCACATCTGCTGAGAATTTTTGCAGTTTACTAAGCACTTGGCCACATGTTATTTTTTCCTTTACAACAAACTTGTGAAACACTGGAACAAAAGTGTTATAGTTGTCGATTCCATTTCCCAGGTGGTAAAACTAAGTTTCAGAGAAGGTGGACACTTTCCCCAGTATCACACATTTTTGTATTTCCTCCTTCAAATAGATCTTCCAACAATTTTGGTTAGTATTTGGAGTTCTGGGTGTGAACATTTAGGCCAGACTTCCTCAGACCTTTTTCCAGACCTTTTTTTTCCCCAGACCTTTTGTTATACGATAATGTCTGATGTTTTCTTTAAAAATTAATAAGCTTGTCAAATTGTAGATATAGTGGGAGGAGAATTTTACTACTGAATGAGAGAACCCCTAAGTCACCTGGGAGAAGAGAAGGGACTTTGGATGCTGGGATCCCACTGCTTCTACTGTGAGGCTGTATGGGGTGGGGAGGGACCAAGAATCATTGCATCATTTTTCATTTTCCTCCATCGCACCATTCCAAAGCCCATAGCAACAATGAACAAGTGTGCTTGTTGAAGTAGATGTTCCTAACTAGAAGAAGAGCAAACCCAAGGCAACCAAAAACAAAACAAAACCAAACACTGAAAGTTTTTTTTGGATCGAGACATGGAGCCCTAAAATGAAAAGTGCTACTTTGGCCTCTGCATTCAATTATTCTCTGGTGTTCCCTGGCATGTTGTGTGACTTTGAGCATGTGGTCACTACAAGTGTAGAATAAGTCAACAAGGGAATGACAGAGGAGATGACCAGGGAGCAAGGCTCAAAAATGGGCTTGGAAGGAGAAGAAGAGGAGGGAGGTCTTTTTACATCAGAGCAACAGCATTTGTCCGAAGCAGAAGTGGGAGAAAAAGCAATAAAGACAAAGGTTTTACAGAAGTTAGGTGGGTACCAAGAAGTAGTCAGAGATAGGGCAAGATAAGAAGGCCAATGAAGGGAGAGTTCTTCCTGGAGGAACCTGAAGACCAAGGAGAGTAGAGGTAGAACACAATGGAAGAAAAACCTAGACCAGCTGCAGCCAAGATCAGTCTACATCTATGGGAAGTGTTGTCACGTTCAAAGGTTTGCAAGTAGTGGATGGATATTTTTAGGTCTCGCTCTCCTCCAAGGTCATTTACTCTGGAAAACATCAGCAGCATTTGAAATTGACTCTGAAGCTGGTGCAAGTTTTAATAAGGATCTTGATAAATGACATCAACAGTTCCGTTCCAGTGGGAGGGGCTGCCCAGGAGAGGATCAGCAACCTCGGATGGCTGTGTTCACCTGTACCGTACCCGACTAGAAAGTGCAGGCGTTGATAATTAAGAAAGGACTAAAGGTTAAAGTCAACTGTGTAGGTGTACTTCAGTGACCCCCAGTTAACATTCCATGTATTTTTTTAAAAAAACATTCTATTCTGTGGTTAACTCATTTTTCAACTAAATATTATGTTGTAAGCATAAACACCAAAAGTTAAAGTAGTTTCTCTAAAATGATGTATTAATTCATTGTTCAGTTCATTCCTCAACCATTTATTTAGTGCCTAGTACACAATGACGCACCCCGGAAAGACAAAGGCAAATATTCTTAGCTCAGTAGGGCAGGCCCGTGAAAGGGTATACATGCCTTTGGAACTGCTTTGCCCAGCCAGTGTAGCCCTGGTTAAAGTATGCATGGGGTACAGGTCAGAAAATATCGCCCTTAGAGTTCAAGTCTAATGAGGCTGATTCAAGTGCTGTAGGCAATGTACGCTTGCTGGGAGAAGTTTAGCAACAATTCTCAGCATATCTGGCTGTATCTAGAAAGTACTGTCAGTATTTGGAAAATGGAATCATGTGTAGTGGCTAGGAACATAAAAATATTGAGGCATGTATATTTTGAACTTGTCCCTGGCACTTATTGGGTGGGTTCTGAATAAATTAACTCTGGTAATCAATGCCCTTTCCTATAAGAAAGACATATTGATACCTATCTTAGAAGGGTGATTGTGGATTAAATAAAAATTATATATAAAATGCACAGTAAAATGCCTAGCAATGAGCGTCTTAGACTGGATACCCTAGCGTAGAACCCAAGACAAAGTGCTAATGTTGGAAGGAGCAATTCCAAGGCAAGGAGAGTGGGCTGGGAAGAATGGAAGCAGGCACCTGTGTGACCATTGCTTCTTGGAGAGCCACAGCAGAGATTTCCATTCAGACACACCAGGCTTCAGAACACCCCAACAGAAAGGCACACAGAGATGCTTTATCTGCCGTATCACTTCTTCCTCTTTCTGTCACCCGTCAGTCAAAGTTTGCCCAGCCTGGTCTCAGAAATATTGAGTGTTGAGGTGGTTTGGGTGGGAAGTGACAGTATTGTTCAGGGAGTCCCCAGAGTGGGCTGGCCCCAGGAAACTCTGCTATTGAATCAATGGACTTCGTGACTCCAGAGGTATCTTGTTTTCCCCTGATGCCTGGTTTTGATTAAAGTCACATGTCCTGTTCAAAGGCCCCTGCTCAGCTCAGCCTCTGTGTGCCCTCCTGTAATTAGTTTGTTTAAACTGCGTCTCCGATTATGTCAGGTCTTGACTGTGACTCTAAGTACAAGAGTGTAATAGGATATGCCTATTAAACAGATGTTGGACCTTAATGGGCATGTGTTGAACAACCAATCGGAATTAAACTTTCAATAACTACTGTAGAACAAGAAAACGTATCTCTGTAAATTAAACAAAGCAACATGGCCTCTTACTGGTTTTCTAGAGAAGTGGTTTCCTCACATGGACTGTGCAGCAGAGCAAGTGGGAGACATTTGATAATCAGATTCCTGGGCCTTCACTCACTTGATTCATGGATCTGGGGAAAAACTTAGGCATCTGAATTTTTAAAGAGTTCTTTGACAATTATGATGTATAGCCATGTTTGGAGGCTCTGAACGTAGAGACAATAAGAGATGATCATTTACAGACAATCAATTTTGTGTTACTAGAGACCAATATTTTCATTTGTTCTTCTTCCATTGATTCATTAAATCATTCATTCACTGATTCATTGATTCACTGACTTACTCTTCATTAATTTGTTATATCCTGAATGCCTGATAAGCACAAGTTGCTGGACTAGACTCCTTGGGATATTAAGAAAATGTCTACCTAAGACATGTTTCTGCTCTAAAAAGTATTTGCAGTTAGCTGAGTGTGGGGAAACTAAATGATGATTTAACACCTGGTCTGTTGCGTGCATGCATGGTGTGCTTTAGCACTCACTGTCTTATAACAGCCTTAAAGAGGAGGCATTGCCATCTCCATTTTACAGGTAAAGATACTGAGTTCAGGTAGTTTTATTATGTCCACTATTACTGTTCATAAAAGCCTGAGGTGAGGAGACATGCGCAAAGCCAATAAATATACTAAAAGAGAAATCAGCCAACCTCAGAAGTCAGCCAAGATAAGGAATATAACGAGTTAATAGGAGGGGTGGCCACTTCCAGCCTGACTGGGCAGAGAGAAGACAACTGCCTAAGCTCAGAAGAATGCAATGAAGGACAAGGATTTCAATCAAGCAGGACTTTCCAATCCTGGCAGATCATCTAAGTCATCTGGGAGCTCTGAAAACCATTCTGATTCAGTAGGTCTCAAGTGGGGCCTCAGAGTCTGTATTATTTTAAAAGCAACCAAGGTGATTCCAGGTTTGGGAAGCAGCTACTTGTTTATAGAATGGATAAAGGCCGCAACGTGACTTCAGGCTCTTATTCAATACGTGACTTTACCTGGAATGGAGTCTAACCATTCAGGAGTCCTCTGTTGCCATCATTCTCCACATGTGACTCATCACCAAGTACCACCCTTTCTGCAGTCAGTTCATCCCTCTGATTTTGCTCTCCCTCCTCCAGCTCTGTGGCTACCATTTAGTCCCAACTGTTTTGCTCCTGAATTAACCACCTCTAATCTCTGCCCCTCCAATATAGTCAGCCTCCATTCACAGCAAGCAGCTCTAAAATTCAACTGATTGTGGCACGTAATGGCCACAACCCAGTTAAAAACTGCCCACACTCCCCTCTGCTGGATGCCTCAGAATGGCCTTCAAGATGCCAGATCACTTCTCCATTTATTTGTTTATCGGTTTACAAAATGTGCTTAGTGCCTATGATGTGCTAGGTGCTAGTGATGCAGTGATGAAAAAGACACAATTCTTGCTATTTATAAGCTCACACAGTATAATAAACACTGTCAAGAGGTAAACTCATGATGATGGACAACATAGAAGTAGAGTTTCCCACTTGACCTGAAGGAGCTGGGGACGGCTTCCTGGTGGAAGTGATGCCTGAAGGACTGGTAAGAGAAATTCACTGGGGAGAGAGGAAGGGCATTTGTGATAGATCACAGCACATTCAAGGGCATAGCAGTAAGAGGTAACATTGTTCATTCAGACAACTTTTGTTAGTTCTGCCTAAAAAGCACTTGTGGAAGGGATAAGTATTGAGAAATTATTAGGTGTGAATGTAAACATAATTCTAGGACTGATTTGGGTGGAGTGGGTGCAATGACAGGATCCAAATCTAACTGGATAGATTGAAATAAGTGCTCACATTTTGCATTTTAAATGCAACTGTCCATATATTGACCTAAAACCCAAGTGCACTGTCAGAAGCTGGGAGGATGCAGCTTGACATCAGAAGCACATGTGAAAATGTTCAGTCAAGTTGGTGTCAATGGTTTGAAGTGGCCTGTGCATAAACTCAGGACAGTATACTCAGAGGTCTCAGGACACCCAGGACCTGTGTTTGGGGTTAAGATGCACAGTGAAAATAGCACAGAGACACTGTGAAGCCCCCAGAGATGGATTACTGGAGAGAAGAAGCACTAAACCATAAACACATGAGAACATCTTGGAGGAATTGGGACTGCTTCTCCTAGAGACCGCCTTACCTTCTAATTATCCAGAGAGCTGTCCTCCAGGACTCTAGGGGGCAGAACTGAGTCCAAAAGGATTAGTCACAGGTCCACAGATCTTTGATGAGTGTAAAATAAACTTTTTAGGACATGAATTGTCTTCTCAAGGTGCTGTAAAGGACAACTAAGTATTGGGTAAGGGAGAGTACACTCTGAAGCATTTCTTTTTCTTTTAAAAAATATTTATTGAGATATGATAAGATGTGAAAATCCATACACATTTAACGTATACAACTCAGTGAGATTGGGGATAAGTATATAGCCTGAAACCATCACCACCAGCAAGACTATGGCCGTATCAGTGTCTCACAAAGTTTTCTCCTGCCCTCTTTTTAATCATCATCATCATCATTGTAAGAACAGTTTACATAAGATACAGCCTCTTAACAAATTTTAAATATGCAACTTGATATGATTCGTTTGGACCCTATGCCGTGCAGTAGATCTCCAGAACCTGCTTATCTTGTATAACTGGAACTTTGTATCCCCATTTCCTCCACCCCCAGCCCTGGCAGCTACCCTTCTACTCAAGCTGTACTTCTGAGTTTGATTCTTAGATTCCACACATAAGTTTTGTCTTTTTCGGTCTGGCTTATTTTGCTTAGCAAAATGTCCATCTGTGTCATTGCAAATGACAGAATTTCCTTTCTGTTGTTGTTGTTGGGATGATATTCTATTGTATATTATAGTAATTTTTCATTATCTATTTGCCAGTCAATGGACATGCAGGTTTTGTTTCCATATCTTGACTATTGTGGCTAATGCTCCAATGAACACGACAGTGCTAATATATTTTCATGATCCTGATTTCAATTCCTTGGAGTATATATGAATATTGCTAGAGCAGCCACTAGTGTTACAGAACAGACCCTCGGGGGAGGGGGCAAGACCCTGTTACTGAAACACACCCTCTCCCATCTGGGGTCCCCCTGTCCCTGTGGATTCTTTGTATGCAGCCAGGGGATTGGAATTATGGCTCTCAATGCCAGAGTTTGGTGAAAAGGAAAGGAACTATTTATTCAAAAGTTATACAGAGTTAGAGTAATGACTGAATGTCTTCATTATGACCCCAAAGTCCCTTAAAACACCCACAAACACACATAGTCCTTCCTTCCCCCCTTTGCCCAGTCAGTGTATTGTATCTCAAGAAAAAATAGAAGTCTGTGGCTCGGCTAGCTCCCAGTTCTTCCCAGTAATCCATGCTCGGTTGGCAGGCCTCCCGCAGTTCCCAGGACCATCAGTTGTGTCCCCTCGATCTCCGGTTCTTAATTCAAACCCATGAGGTACCTTCTCACGGCCCACCAGGAAGAGTCCTTTCACACCTTTTCTTCCCACAATGCCTCTCCTGCGTTCTTCCAAACTGCTAGGAGAGAACTCTGCATGGCTGCTACATCTTGTTTTCCTGCTTCCTATGCCCTGTGGTTAAGGGAACCCCAAAATTGCATGGTTAGCCCCAAAACCACGTGGTTCCCAACCACATGGATGCTGTGCCTGGGTTTAAATCCTGCGAATCTTTCTCTGCATCCTCAATTCTGACTCCTCCCACAATTGGCTACACCTGCCAGCATTCCCATATTCTTCTAGCTTTTCTGGGCTGCCATAGTAAATCCAGGCAGATGTGGCCCAGTGGCGTTGAGCGAACCATCTCCAAGCTCTCTGTAAGTGCGCTGTAACCAGGGGGAGCTGCCTCCCAGGTACATCATGGGTTGAAGTCACTCTCATCTCCCTGGCTAAAAGCATGGCCACAGCTACTTAACGTGCCTATGAAGCTAGCCAACAGTTATAGATATGTAAAATAACCATTTTTGCATATCAGGTATGAAACTAGCCAACTGTTGATATGCAAAATAACTCTCAATCGTCCTGCTCCATGTGTTCCATCCCCCAGTTCAGACTTATGGGGGTGAGGATATCCTATATTTTATAATTCCTGGACACCCCAAGTTCTGGACCCCATTACAAATTCCTCTTTTGAGGGGAGTCCTGGATGCACCCCATTACACTAAGTCTTGCACCTCTTAGGTCTAATTCTCCGATCAAAGACACCACTATTTAGTGAAAGGATTATTTAATATTTAGAGTGGTAAGAGAGAGTTAAGAGGATGTTGTAGCACATGTGTCGGAAAACACTTTCTGTAAAGGGCCAGACAAATATTCTGAGTTTTGCAGACGTCTTGTTCTGTGGGTGACTACACATCTGTGCCCTTGTAGCAGGAAAGCAGCCACAGACAATAGGCAAGTGGATGTGGCTGTGTTCCAAAGAGACTTTGCTGACGAAATCAGACAGGGGGCAGCATTTGGCCCGCGGGCAGGATTTGGCTCACCTCTGTTTCAGTAGATGGTGAGCACCTCAGCTCTGAAGTTATTCAAGCAGCTTCGAAGGTTCTCACTGAAATGCTCCTCCTAAGAGAAGATAACTATAAGTGCAGGTGGCCTCTGCAGAGAACTTAGAACATATTGAGAATAACTGAGTTCAGTCCTCCTTCTACAGACAAGGAAACAGAAACTCAAAAGAGAAAGGGGCTCATTCCCAAGTACAGTACTAGGTAGTGGCACTTGTAGAAAGCATCGAAAGTTGCTTATCTTTCTTATATCTGCATATTTAAGATGTATAAACAGCACTCGTTTTTACGGCTCATAACAAACGTCTTCAAACCTTCATGCTTTCGATGAGAGCCTTTTCTTCCTGGTTCTGAAGCCTTCCTCTGGGTGGGCGAGCAGGCTCCTCTCAGGCAGATTAACATGCACATTATGCATTCGCTGTCGATGTCAGCAGGCTAGCTCTTCCAATTTTACAAACATCTTTTCTTTCAGGAGCTGGAAATGTTCTCAAAACTGTCCTGAAAGCCAGTAATGCTTTCGGTCGTTGTCACCTTCGTGAGGAACAAACTGCAACTCCGCTTTCTGACTTCATTCTCCCGGTGACATTTTTCACACAGGCTCTGACAGAGACAGCAATTATAAAGACATCCAGGTTGGCATTCAAGGATTCTTGAAGTTAACAAATTGTCCAGGGATAAATGACAATGAAGTTGGCAGCATGCACACTCCTTCATGAAAATGCACGCAGGCGGAGATCAGAATCAAGCCTGGAGGAGATGCTACTCCTCACCCCTGTTCATGCAGGGGTGTTAGGGTTACCCCAGGACCTGTCTCCTTAACAGGCCATTTGGATGAGGCCAGCTGGGCTGTGGCTCTCTCAGCAGGTTTGAAGAGTAGAAAGCTTTCAGAGAAAAGCAATGGAAATGCAGGTTTAAACACATTCAGTATAGCTTCTTGATTTGCTGACAATGTTCAAGGGTAGGGATGGTGTTTATTCAGATCTCATTCACTTCTTTTTTATATTTTTATTTATTGATGTGTGTGTATGCGTGACAGAGAAAGAGAGAGAAGGACATGATTTATTGTTCTACTTATTTATGTATTTGCTGGCTGATTCTTGGATGTGCCCTGACTAGGAATCGAACCCACAGCCTTGGTGTATCTGGATGATGCTCTAACCAGGGTCAAATCTCATTCACTTCTGCTTAAAGTTACCATTCATAGGCTCCCCTACTGCCCAAAAGCCTATCCTGTCTGTGTAACTTGACCAATTCCACAGTCTAGCATTTGGGTTTGGTCCCTTCACTTCCCCACTCAAGCACCCTCTTTTCCAGCTATTCAGAACTTTTCACTGTATTGGAGCCTTTAAGCCAATTTCTCACTGAGCTCTCAGCTCTAAACTCACCTTTTCTGTGACGCCTTCTCTTTCCATTCTTTAGAACCATCTTTATTCACGGACAGAGATGGGAATTGGGGGACTCACCATTAATGCCTCAGGGGCCCCGACACGGTCAAAGGAAGCTTTACCTGGAATATAGAAGTCATACTGAATTCAAGCCCAGGCCAATTCCTAGGGACAACCCCACAGTGGGATGGCTGAGTCCATCATGGAGCAGGAAGCCCAAAGGTGTACCATCAAGTCCTGATGAGGCAAAATTAATAGCTCAGTGCTATTAAATGCTTCTTACTTGGAGGGCAATTTTAGCTCTGTGTATAAACTACTCACTTGCTCCTTACAATTTAGAATCGGTGAAATGTGCACTATTATGCAAGCCCCGTTGTATGGGTGAGCAAATAGGGAAACAGACGGGTTTAGGACTTTTCACAGGTCTCACAACTAGTGAAGGTGACAAGTTAGTAAGCCAAGAATAATCAGGCAGCCAGTGTGAAGGGAGGCTGGATGAGGGGCTCAGAGGGGAAAGAGTGAGAGTGTCTGAGCCTCTGAGCTCATCGCCACAGTTCACTTGCCCTGAGAATTTAAAGGTCTACTGAGTGTATGAGGCCTAAGGGAAGCTTTCCCCAGACCTTCTTCCTGGGGTGTTGGCTGGAGTTGGTTAGAGAGATTTTTTTTCCTTAGCAATTTCCTCACTCTTCACATCTCAAGCAGACACTCCTGAGTGCCACAGGGATCATGCTGCTCCCTCCAGATCAGTGGGGCCTGGTTAGGATCTGGAAAGTGGAGGATGTTTCTCCAGCCCAGGCCAGGCATTCTTGTCTGTCCCGGGCTTGTATCACTCTGCCTTGGCATGTCTTCTAAACCCGTCATCCCCATCCTTCCCCAGTCAGGCCTTCAATCCAGTCAACCGTCCCCACCCACCCTGTTAGTCTCCACGCAGAACCAGCCCAGCCCTTTCCTCTCTCTGCCCCTGTCCCCGGTTCTCTAAGTCATCACGAGTGTGCAAATGGCTGTGTTCCTGGCTGTGTGAGTCCAATCTCACCAAACTCCTAGGCTTCAGAATTATTTTAGTGCTTTCTTGTCAACCACCACAGGGATTTGAAGGGTTTTCTGTTTCTTTTCTTCTTTCCCTTTTGTCTTAGATGAGGGGTGGGCAGCGACGGAAATGACAGGAAAGGAGCAAGGTTTATTCGAGTTTTGTAAGTGATAAAAGTTTGAATGTATTGATTTAATGAGTTAAAATAATTTTTACCATTCCTAAAATACAATGGACCCCTAACTCCTGTTTTACAGCAGATGTGATGTGCTTGTGACAGTTGTGTCACGTTGATGACACTCGATCACTGTTTTTCTCTGGCTGCTGGGTGGGGATGGGACATCCCTACGTTTCGCCCAAAGCCACTTTGATGTCTCCCACATGAGCGTGCTAAAACTTCACTCGTCTCCTAACACCTTTGGCACCCTCCGGTCTCAAAGTTGTGGGAGTAACTGTAAGAGCGGTCTTCCACACTCTCAGCCCAGGGGTTTGCGTCTGTATTTGTATTTCTCAAACCAACATGAGGATGGGAATCACTGAGTAGGTTTGTTAACACCCAGACTGCTGGGCCAGTCCTCAGGGTTTCTCATTCACGAGGTTTGGGCAGGACAAAGAATTTGTATCTTTAAAGAATTTCCAGGTGAGGCTGGGGCTGCTAGCAGGTCTGGAGGCCACACACTGAGAATGACTACTCTGTACTCATCCTTGCCTTCTTCATTTCTGTCTCAGAGAAACAGGGGTCTTCCCTCCTTTTTGTGGCTAACCTCTCCAGCTGGGGATACTAATCCCTTCTTCCTGGGATAGATGTAGAAGATACACCATAAACCAGGCCCTGGAGCTCAGTCTTATTTATTCAGCAGTCAACGAGGCCGAGCTGGACCCTGGCCTCATGGGACCTACCCTCCACGTGGGAAGATAAGCATTCCTCGGGTGAAGACGAATGTGATGAACTCTGAACTGGGCAGATGCGTTGCTTTTACCACGCTAATCATGGGGAAAATACGGCAGAGTTTGTCTACATAATCGTGACACGTACAGATCCATGCTGAAGCCATCAGATAAATAATCAAGCGATTCCCCAAATATTGGGACAACTGCAGAGAATTTGCCTTCCTCAGAGTTCCAGCAGAGGACGTTTCTTTCCTCTTGCAAACCGATCTGTGGTGTTCTGTTGATGTCAGCTTGTTATTTGCCTAATAGAGCTGTCTATTCCTCGATTTCACGCCTTTGGCAGAGTATTTCAGGGAAACTCAACCAAAAAATAAGAGTGAAAGAAAATATATATGTATACGTCTGTATTTAGGAGGGTTGGTCGGGAGATACAGCAACCACCTTTGGCAACGTTTAAATAATTTGAGCTTTCTCAGGCTTTTGCTCAGATAGGAAACTCAGAACTCGGCAGTCTGATCCCCAGTGGAGCGGGATGGAGGCGGGGGCCCCACAAAACCAACATGACGGGCTCCCCTGCAGCAGCCCAGAAAGCACTTGTGAGTGTGGCAGGAAATGAGATCTTAAGTCAGTGCATAAAACAATCAAATCCATCACAGCCTTGGAATGGCCCCTCATAACTCAGGGACTGTCGGCGCACTTTGCGCACGGGGGCAGCCGTGGAAGGAGTGACAAACTGAGCTCCGGGTCTGCTAAATCCATCCTGGCAGCCAGAGGCATATATTTCCAAAGCCAAGTCACATCATTCTCCTTGAGCTCATTTGACTGCAGGCTAAGAAGTTATTGCAGGAAACAAAGGGAAGGGGTGCTGGAATGATGAATATTAATGAACTTAATTCTGTGGTTTGTGGTTGGTCCAGTACCAGTAGGTAGGACCTGAAGGCAGATAAAGAAGAACACATTCAAACTCATGTTTCAAAGTAGACAGACAGTTCCAGCCACCCACCTACCCACCGAATACAAGTGTCCTGTATGCCTACTATGTGCTCGCTATAGGGATTGGCAAAATGAAGCACACCCATCCTCTGTCCCCCCAGGGACCTTGTAGTCTATTGGAGACATAGATGTGCAAGGTAGTCGTGACAGTTCAGGGCTTAACTTCCCATTGCAGAAGTCACACACAAAGTGGAGGGGAAGTCGGGGAAAGCACCCAGACGATGAGACTGCTGGGACACCCTGCTGCCCTTTCCTGCATACACACATGGAGTGACATGGACCAACACTCCTCGAGGGATGAGCTCGAGGTTTGGTTAAGGCTGGCACTGCAAGGTTGCCATAACCAGAACTCTCAATTTCCCAAAGAAAGCCTTCATCAGACCTGGTGTTCTCATTGCTCCCATTGCGGTTTGAATTGCATCCCCCAAAAACAATAGTTCAAGACCGAACCTGAAGTTCCTGTGAAAGTGATCTTATTTGAAATAGGGCCTTTCAAGATGTAATAATCATACTGAACTAGGTGGGTCCTAAATCCAGTGACTGGGATTGTTACAAGAAAGCTACAGGAAAACTCAAAGATGTAGCATCCCAGGCACAGAAGGAAGAAGACCGTGGGGAGGTTGGGGTGATGACACTACAAGCCAAGGAATGACAAGGATGAAGCTAGGGAGGATGTTTCCTTAGGGCATTTGATTCCTCCCTGCCTGCACCTTGAGTTCAGCCTTCTTGCCTTCTGAATGAGAGAGAACAAACTTCTCTTGTTTTAAGCCACCCAGGTTGTGGCACTTCGTTTACAGCATCCCTAGGGAACTGCTACAGCCTGCGAGCTTGAATTTCAATTTAGAACAGGTGTCAGTGTTCTAGTGCTCAGTGGGGTCTGCTGTGCGGCTGTAATGCTCTTTTCTGCCCTTCCCTCTCCCTGCCCGGCCCTCCCCAGTTTCAGTTTTGAATTACGAAAGCCACTCCACCTCCACTTGGAGGGAGGGGCACCCTACTGACCAGGCATTTCCAGCTCCTCTCTGAGGCTCAGGAGAGGCACTGAAGAGGTCAGGCACTCAGCAAACATCTGTGGACTGGATTTGATTTAGGGAAGGTTCTAAGTGAATCCTGAGTTTACCGTTCCCCCTGGGAAGAGCTTACTGACTTCTCAGATTTGGATGAGGCTAGAGCCTCACAGCAGGTGAGTTGAAAACTATTAACAGAATAATTTTCATAACTCTAAACATCCAATTTGCGATAGCCCTCTTAGACGGCTGTCATTTGCAGGCCATATTAGCATATACTTTTAGGAAACAATTTGGCATTTTTACCAGTATCTATAAAAACAGTGGAGTCCTTTGATTCAATAATTCACCTTCAAGGAGTCTATCCTGAAAACTCCAAAACACAGACAAAATTGCTACCCCAGGGCTGCCATAACAGTGTAAGAACAGAAATCAGTCAAAACACCCAATAGCGGAATGCCTCAGTAAGCCATGTAGTGTATTCGTAAGAAGAGTATTATACAGCTACTTGAAAGGGGGACCTTGAACGTTGAATAGCGACACTGAAATGTTAAGTAAAGGAAGAAGCTTAAAAACATTGCGTCCACTTGTGTTAATTGTCCTCTGCAACCTGGTTGGAAGGAAAAATGCCAACATGGTAACTGTATTTGTGTTTCCTCTTATAAAAGCTCTCTTTTCATCTCTACTTTTGAATTTTTCTGTCATGCTTTTTTACTTTTGAAATTCAAAGCACAAGGGGACAGACCTGTAGACTCATTTGTTTATGGGCTTAAAATGGATGGGGAATTGCAAATCATTTTCATCTATTAATGAAATACCAGTTGCAATTGCATGTGCTTGTGTCTTCTCTATTTCTACCACAGGAGCTATAGGGAAACTGTCTTTCTTTAAATCACCGCCTGTGGCCACCAAATCCAGCCCACTGCCTGCCTTTGTAAGTAAGGTTTTAGAGGGACACAACCACCCCCATTTACTCAACCCTTCATGACAACGGCAGAGTTGTACAGATCGTCCGGCTTAGAAACCGTAACATATTTGATCTCTGGCTCCTTATAGAAGGTTTGTGGACCCCGGCTTCATCACAGCCTTCCACTCTGACTTCAGATCACTCCAACTGGCTTGGTCCTCTCTCATTTCTGATGGGAGAATCTGTTCGAGCTTCTGGAATGGGGGACTGACATTAGCTGAGTCCATGAACCCGGGCCTTGGCCTTGGCCTCTTTAACACAGGCATTTATGATATGATCTAGCTGGGGTTTGGTTGGAGGGCATTGCGTATTGCTGGGACATTCAGATTTTTTTCCTTAATCCTGACATCCAGGCCTCTGGGTGCCTCCCCCATCCCAACCAAGCAGGTTCTGGATCACTGACTCCTACCCTCACCCTAAATCCATTCCACAGCTTTTAAACAAAGGTCCAGATATTGGTATTTTTGCTATTATCCACCCCAACAGATACAATTGAATTCAATTAGCAATATAGCCGAAAGGTTGCTCCTCCAATGCCGGCATCATCTTACCCAAAAGCAATTCAAGTTCATTAAAATCACTATTATCTGACTCTCAGTGAAGTGCGATGATAATTTAATTAACAATGCCCACTTAATTGTGGATGGCAGGACACTGAGACAGGCAGGCTCCACCGAGGCTAAAGCAGCCCCCCCTGAAGTACAGTGAATGACTCTGAAGCAGCCAGCTCAGTGAGCTCTGGGCACTCACTCTCCAGCAAATGAAAGATCTGAAGCAAGTAAGCTCGGCTCTGCTTAGAAAATCTAATTCTGGTCTGGAATGGTGGTGCTGCTCCAGGATGTAATCCAGGATGCCCCAAATGAAGATCCTAGATCGGGATCCCGTAATGCTTGTCATTCATTTGTTCGTTCATTCATTCATTCATTCACCGGCTTTCTCTCTCAGGGTCTTTCTTTCCCTGCCTCCCTCCCTCCCTTCCAACATCTACTTCCTGTTCTGTACTAAGTACTAAGTTCTTTTAGGCTACCAAGATGGGTAAAAAACCATCTTTTTATTGGAAGAGGCCAGGGCAGTCTGAATTTCTAGAAAACAAACAGATAACGTTGACAACTACAGTTCATTGAACCCTTCCCCTTCTGCACCAGGCACTGTGCTAAGTGCTTTAATCTCATTATCTTATTTTATGTTCACAAACCCTGCGAGATGTTATCATTTGCATTTTACCAATGAGGGGAAGCTAGGGATTAGGGAGATCAAGTAACATCTCTGGGGTCACACGGCTAATGAAGGGCAGAGCCCAGACGCAGCAGTGATATGTGGGATGCCCTGGCTGTTAAAAGCTGCTAAATGCTCCCTCTTCCTAGCTCTGAATCCACTGCACGGTTGGGTGCAGGTATCAACTCCTCCCTTTGGTAGATGCACATTTCCGCCCATCCCACCAAAGTCATCACCCTCAGCTCAGGGAGCCAGGTACCTGCTTTTCATTCAACTTCCTTTCTTCTGGGTCCAGGCTTCTGTTGTTGGAGTTAAGTACCCAGCACGAGTGCCTCAAAGCTTCGGGGCTCTGTTCCTCTGGGACATCTCCCAGTCACTTTGGCCTCAGGTCCTCTGTCTCCATTGTTTTTCAGTCTTTCACCTTCAATTACTCACTTTTTCACGGAGATACAGGGACTAGGCTTCAGTACAGTCTATCAACGTCTGAGATTGTTCAAAATCTAGTAAATAATACATGTGTGTTTTTCCAAAGAATGTCCATAGTTTTCAGTGGATTCTCAAAGAATGCTGTGAAGGTTAAGATAAATGTCTCTCTCTAGATTCTTCAAAAGTATTTCTCAGAGCAGTGACCCACCAGCCACAGATGGCGTCCTGTTAAAAATGCAAATTCCAGGCTGCAGTTTAGAACTGGCTCTCTGGCAGGCTCCACCCAGCAATCCGCATTTCCTGATCATCAAGGTGCCAGCACCAAGCTGTGGTGACTTTTGAGGTCCTGGGTCTTAGTCTTCCTGTGATCTTGCTGGGGTCTGGGTCTGGAGTGAATCCACGGTGCTGCTGGAGCCGGAACAGCTGGAAGGGATGGGCAGGGAGGCTGCTCTTTTGCAGGTGTGATCCGGAGTAATTTCCCAGTGGCCTTCTCCCTGGGGTTTTATTCTGTCCAGCCAGCCAGCCCCGTTGCCATTGTTCTCAGTGACTGTGAATGCTACCCTGAGCGTGAGCATGCGTGGGGAAACCTGACCTTTCAAACTCTGTAACCAGCTTTTATTCCGAGCAGCCCCTGGGGCTCTGCTTGTAAGGCAGCCCTGAGGCTGTTCAGGCCAGGGTTACTGTTTCCTCTGTGTAGGGGGCAGAAGGAGGACAAGCTGACCTTTCCCCAGCTTTCTGCAACCTTGTTAATGCTGAAGTTGGTGTGCTTGCTTGTTCTTTACAATTGTCCAGAGGCCCTGGGTTGGGTCGGCTTCAGTGCAGGGGGCTGTTAAGTGGCTCTGAGGACCCTCCTGCTGTAATGCCAGGTTCAAAGCCAGTTGGGAGGTTAGTCAGAGTACCACCCATGGTTATACTGCTTCAGGTAGTGACCTAACGAGACCTACCTCTGCTATCCAGCCCAGTGGCTCTGTCACCCCACACAGCAGACCACCCACCACCACCTTCTGTTCTGTGGTCCTGCAGGATACGGGAAGGTCCTTTTCCTCTCGAACCAACTCCTTCCATCCCTTCCCTCTCTCAGTACCTCTGGACCAAAAAATGGTGTGAAGGCTAAAAACACCAGGAGTTCCTGTAGGAGAGGAGGGCCAATTTTCTGGAACTTGTTCCCCAAGTTTCTAAAGTTCAGGAGCAATCATATACAAGCCAATCATTGATAATTTTGTGAGTGTTTATTCTGGCTGGGGTTCCACATAAGGCAAACTATAACCCCGGAAAGTTATACTCTTCCCTCTTCGCCACAGCTCATTGCCAAGTCCTGACCATTTTGTGTTCGTTTAACTGTTGTCACCATCTATGTCTCCCTGTGCCCACAACCCCCGTCCTGGCATGACTGCCGTCTCCTGAGCCCGCCAGCGTGGGACAGCCTCATACTCCTGTTCACTTTTCACTCTCTCTGCCCACCCCCAGGTCCGTTCCCATTCAAGCAGCCAGAGCCACCTTTTCCAAAATGCAAATTTGATTATGTTGTTTCCAGCGTCAGCCTATCAAGAGCTGTAATAATTACAAGGAACCTCTTTCTCCATCAACTATGGCCTTGCTGTAGTCCAGCCAGATTATCTTCATATTTCTAGAAAACATCAGCTTCTTCTTTTCCTTCCCCTGGCCTTGTTCATCCTTCAGTGCTCACCAGGTGACCCTTCCTTTGGGGACATTTCCTGGCCTTCCAACTGGTCAGGAAACCCTGTAAATGCCCACACTGTTTTATAGCACTTACCTCTGTCTAGAATGATAAGGTTTTTACATGACCCTTTAATAAATGCCTGTCTCCACCAACCGGGCTGTGAGCCCTAGGAGGGCAGGGACCCTGTTGGTTCTGTCTCTCTTTTGCCCTGGCCTCATCACCACACCAGGCCCAGAGAGCGCAGTCCTTCAATTTCTGTTGAAGGAACCTAATGCATGAATAAATGAGTAACTTCCTACAGGAAGGCTGTTTGCTACCTGGATTGGAAACATAGCAAGCCCTAGGACGTGTGTGACAGAAAGGCATGCACAGCTCACACCCACCTTGGGAGCTTGGAGGGGCCACTGGGTCCCCAGGAGCACGTGGCTCATGCTCTGAAGCAATTAGCCTGACTTGGGTCGCACTCGATTTTTGTGAGAGCGTGTGCCGATTGCTACGGAAACTGTTTGCATGCAATCAATCTTCAGCCACAGAGAGGCATCAAGTACGAGAAAGCATGTCACACTGGCTGTAACAAACCCTGCACAGATGAGACTGAGGACTCTTCTCTCACATCCCAGGGTCCGCAGTGCCTGCACACACTTTCCCGAGGATCCATTTTGCGAGTTATTCTCCCTTCGCTCGCTCAAAATCCGGTGGTCCTATGTGGGGCCTGGGGTAAGGGAAGGACGTAAAGCAGAGCAGGGGAGGGGCTGGGTCAAAAAAAAATTGTACAAATACAGGTAGAGGGTCCCTGACAGGCAGAAATGGCTGTTTGGCTTGCAGCCATCATCCCTGAGCTTGCTCGTGGGGACATACCACATCCCTAGCATTGCAGGAAGGTTCAGTTATACAAGCTAAAGAGTAAAGAGGCCGTGGGGTCTACATTGTCTGCGTGCTTCTGTGCTTCTTCATGCCTCAGTCTCCTGGTCTGTAAAGTGGGGTGATAGTGGTTCCTACTCCGTCAGGTGATGGGCAGGACAAGTAGAGGTCACCCACACAAAGCAGCTGGAGCGGTGCCCCGTGCACGCAACCACTGCATTAACCGGCGTTCCTGGTGTTAGGCCTGCGGGAGCCCCGGAGCTCCGACAGCTGCTTCTGTTGCTCCTGTTCCTGGTTGCCAGCCCTGGCTTGGAATAAAATCAGCCGGAAGATGTTTGACAATATACATTCCCTTTGCCTCACTGAATCAAGATTACCCAGGAAGTTGATTGCCAAGGAAGTTGCAAGCTGACATCTGCAATTAAAAAAGAAACAACCCTCCATTAATGTTGATCCATTCACACAATGGAATCCACCTACAAGTCTCATTGTGAGCCTGGGGCCAACCTCTGACCCTCTTTGTGCCTCAGCCCCTGTCTTTACCTAACATCCTGCCTCGCTTTATCCCTCTATTTTATATCAGGTTGAAGTAGAAACTTTTGGTAGTGCCCATGCTTAACTTAGCGTTCATTTGCATTTTTAAAAATAAATGTATTTCCATTAGCCAGACAAAGTGACTTTCATCTCTGCATATTCACTTTGTGTCTCTGTCCCTCCCTATGCAAATCTGTTCTTGAAATATCACGCATGAATCGCTGCCTATCCATTCATTTAGTTTCATGTTTTATGAGCGTGCGCCTGTGTTCCCATTTTAGCTAGAAAACATTCGCTGTTGTTATTGCATACAATTTCAGCGGCTATATATATAAACTTAAATTAAATTAACCATATCCCTAATTTTAGATGTTCGGATGGCTAAGAAGCTTTTTTCGGTGTTACAAGTAAAGCTGGAATGTGCATCTCCAACCATACAGTCTTTTCTATACTTAGGAATGTACTTTGAGTGCGTTCCCAGAATTATCACTGAATTAAATCCACAAACTCTCTTTAGTGTTCTGAAGAGCTATTGCCAAGTTTTGGGTTTTTTTCCCCCCTGAAAAAGTATCGCCAAAATAAACTCTGCCAACTAGTAATTAATGACAGTTTCATAGCCTCCTTGCCAGCATCGAGTATAAACATTTTATTTTGTGTTTTTACTAATTTAATAGTTTAATGTGGCACCTCATTGTTGCTTTATTTGCATTTTGAAGTGTACCGTAGACATATGTACTCCTTTCATGCTACATAAACTTCCCATACGGCACAACTACCGCCGGTTGGATACGTGCAGAATTCTGTCCTGTGGAAGAATTTGATGGGACTTATGTCAGGAATCGCTGCAGGTAAGGAGAATGGAACCAATGTTCTCTCCTTTTCTAGTTGTTTTATGTTAAAGGTTGTCATCTTGAGGGGTGGGGGTGCCAAGACGCTGATGAAGACGGAGGAGCTGGACAAACCGACTTCTCTGCGACCTGGCCTAGGGCCTGAGTTGGGGACTTACCCCGAATTCTCTTCGCAATGGCCTTTGTCTCAGCCTCTTTGTCATCCACCAGCTGCATCCAACTTCCACCTTGGTATGGGCAGTCTTACACATCATTCATTTCCCTCATTAGTTAATTAATAATTAATTCAATCGATGTGTATTTATTGAATGCTTACCCTATGTGTTGGGGCAGGGATTGTAATAACCAGGGGAAAAACTTAAATGCCAGAGCAGACGTTGCCTCCAGGGATCTGACAGCAAATCCACCAGGTAGATGTTTACGGAGTTATCACACACAACCCGTGTGTCACTTACTTGGCCCTAACCTCTGGGGGTGTTCTTGGCCCACATAACTCCCTTCTCTGCCTTAGGGTATCTGTGCATGCTGTCCCCTCTGCTTGGAACCCTCCTCACCCGGCTTTCCTCCTGGCTGGCTGCTCCACTCCAGCCAGCCATGCTCAGGTGTCACCTCTGCAGGGAAACCTCTGAGAACCACACATAAAATATCACCAGGCTCCCTTCCCTGCAGTGCTTGCTCCCTAGCTGCCTGTCCCAGCTTGAGTTTTCTCCACAGCACTTACCACACCATCCGATGCACACATTTGCTTTTTGTCTCTTTCCTTCACTAAATGTAAGATTAACGAGGGCAGGAGCTCTGTCTCTTTTGTTGACTCCTTTGAACAGTCTTGCCTGGCATGGAGGAACCAACCTCCTGAGAATATTTGTTGAGTGAAACAGTGAATGAATGAATGGGATTTATTCTGATTCCCACTTAGAAAGGAGGCCTTGGAGAATTTGTATAAACACTTATTAGCTATGTTGGGCCTGGATATGGGGTTTGGGGTGCACAGGAAACCCCATGTCCACTTTGGGGTCTCATTTTTCTGAAAGCTTGCCCCTTATGAAGTCACCTGACACGCTGCTCCTAGCTAACTAATAACAACAGTAACAGTACTAAATCGGTTTCTTCCAGGGCTCTGGGCACACACTTGTTCCTTGCAACAGGACTAGAAAGAGACTCTCAGAACCCAGGCTTTGGGTCTTCATGGAGGAAGCCACAGGCTCCTGGTGTGGCACAGCCCCTTCACCCGACAGGCAGGGACAGCCTTTGATTTCTGGAAATGCTGGAAGATACATACCTTTGTGGAAGCAGAGCCAGAGTCAGCCAGGAACACTAGATTTCCTATCTGCACAATTAACATCATTATGGAGGTGTAATCTCCCTAATTAGTTTATTTCATCAAGATTCGATTGAAGGCTTTTCTCATCTGCCTCTGTGGCCTCTCTTTACCTAAGGCTCGTGAATAATAGGAAGGAAGATGTGTGTCTGACTTGGCTCCCTCCTAAAGAGACCAGCCCATAAATAAAACATCTGGGCCTTGCTGGGGCAGGCATGGCATGAGGACCTCTGAGTGGGAGCCCACTGATTGATGGAGACAGGAGAGTGTTTTCTTAAGTGAGGCAGGTAGTGATTTCGTCTCTGGACCTGGGCCACAGAGCTTGTCTTCCCTGTGAGAGCTGCAGGTCTGGACCCAGGTGCTGGTAAACAGGGAGGGGGGTGGTGGTGGGTACCACTCCTCAGGCTCACCCTCTTCTCTATTTTTCCCCCTCTGTTTCCTACTAGGCCTCTTTTAGAAGAAAGAAGGATGATTTGTGCCTTCACTAGTCTTTTTTCCTGGTAGGTTCTACCAGATCTTCATGTCGTCCTATAATTAACTTACAATTTCAATAATTTTTCAGCAACATCCAGCGAGAGCGGGCCCGTGCCCAGCGCTGTCCTGTCTGCATATTGAAGACTGGACAACATATTAGATGGTAACTGTTCCCCTTTGCGCTAACCAGTGCCAGGCATTGCTAATCAATCAGAGCTTCTGACCTAGGAGGCAGCCTTTTTGTCGCAGTGCCCAGGAAGCGGTTTGTGAAACCTACTCCTCATCCTTGGAATCAGTGATCTTTTTCAACCTTTAGCTCTTCTCTGAGGGTGGCTGGAACAAAAACACATCCCAGTGAATCCTCTGCCTTCAGAGACAAGAGAATCACTGAGAAACCACAGTCTGACTGAAAAATAACCACCAGAGCCTAGAGCTTGGAGCAGAGGGGAGGGCTCTTTGTCAGAATGGCATTCTCTTGACAATGTTAGAGGTGGTTTAGGTTTTAAGAAATGCCTGATAATGGCACAGGGCAACATTTGGGAGGCATAAATAAGCATCAAGCCTATCAAAAATATTTGGGGTTGCTAGTGTCCCTCAAGAGTAAAGTAGATGAATTTTACTGTTTCTATGGCTGTGCTGTGTTCTATTTAAACAATGGACTATTATCCTGTAATGAGACTCAGTAATCTACCACCACACACACACAGGGATGAATTGGACAATGGAGATGTTGTGACGTGAAAGAAGACAGGCATGAAAGAGGTGTGTCGTGGAATTCCACTGGTATGAGACACAGCAGCAGGTGAGGTTCCTCTACGGTGTTAGCCATCAGGATGGCATCACCCCTGGGCAGGTAGTGATGGGAGGGAGCATGAGGATAGCTTCTGGGAGGTAATGATGCTTTGTTTAATGATGTGGTTTTAGTTTATGGGTGTACTCTGTTTGGGGGAAATTCATGCAGCTCTCTACTTGTGATAAGAGCATTTCAATAAAAATGTTTAGAAGTCTAGGGACTGAAGAGCCATATCTGTCAGTGAGAACTGCCATCATCCTGGTCCTGGCCTCCATTTACCCTGGCTTGTAACTTCTCCCTATTAAGTTGTCTCATGTCCCCATGACCTGCAGCGGGCACCTGTTGTGTTGAGAAGTGGTATGGGAAAGTGGAGAAAGAACTGGAGGAAGAGTCAAAACATCTAGACGTGATTTCAGGTTTTGCACAAGTGGGCTGTGTGGTCCCCAGCAGGCCTATTACATCTGTAAGCTTGAGTTTCTCACTGGGTCCAATGAGTGTGACTTGGTCCCTCCTTCCTGAAGGTGTGCTTGGGCACCCTCCCTTTCCCCTCTTTCCTCTTGTCAGGCTTGTAGTACAAAAAGGTAAGGAGGTGGGGGATGGGAGAGTATGGCATCAGGCGGCTGGGAAGAGCAGAGCCTTGAGCAATGATTCTAGATTTCTCTGGTCTCTAAAGGAGAGGGACTATAAAGTCATAGCAGAACCAGAGTCCCTTATTCAAGTCCCCAAACACAGGAGACAATTACTTGGTGAGTTCTCCCAAGCCAGATTTTCCCTGACAAGGTAAACCTAATCAGCTGGTGGTGACAGGTAACGACATCTTCTTAGAAACAGGTGGAGTCTCTTAGAGACATCTTAGAGGTCGTAAGGTCCAACCCTAAAGCTTTGAGGGGATGTGTGCTATTGAAAACCTCATTGGTGTCTTCCACATCACAAATCTGTTTAGAGCATGGTCAAAGGAAATGTTTAAAAAAAAATATGTGGAAATTGGGAGGAAAAAAAATCTCTCCATCCCAGAAACCCAAGGGGTTACTCCTCTCCTGTGGCCGAGGAAATGCCAGCAAGCCCTTGGCAACCCTCTTCCTTATTTATGTAACAGCACTTCCAAGAGCTGAAGCCAGAATCGTCCAGTAATGCTTTTAATTTGTGTGCAGTTGGGAAGAAGCCAGGGTTTAATAGAAATTGTTAGAATGGCTTTGCTTGGAGTAGCTGAGTGCTTTCAGGAGGGCTGGGCAGCGAGGTAGCACTGGAATAATTAAAAGAAATACCTAAGGCCGTCATCATTGCTTGCATTATTCCAGATACCAGGCTGCAGAGTAAAAGGGGTGGAATTAAATAGTGTTTTTGTAGCTGAAATAAAATTTGGGCACAGTTACTTTTCTATTACACTTCAATTTTCTCTCTTCCCATTCACCTAATAAAAGGAGCTGGGGTTCCATATTTGTTTAGCGGGGGTGAGGGCCAAACCCTGGGAACTGGCTCCTCTTCAGCCAGCCCAGGTGCTCAGGGTTTCTAGTCCGATGCTGCTCTGGACTGTGGGTGGTCTGAACTGGCTCACCCTCCTGAAATACACGTGCCACACAGCTGTGCAAAGAATGTTCCCCCCGCCCCACTTTCCCAGGTTGTCCTACCCTCTTGAGCCTCAAGTTTGAGCAAAATGTGGAAAAACAGGCATAGGCATTGGGCTTTCCAGACCTATCCTCATTCCTGTTCTCTTTCTAAGGGAAATCGTGTGTCCCAAAGCCTCCATACAACATATGGTCAAGATTAGGAATCATGTCCCTAAAAGACTGAATAATTCAGGTAAAGACAAAAAAAAAAAGCACATCTGTGAGGCAGAGATTTTCACCTGACTTATTTATATGTTGTAAACACTTTCGTGTGTCACTGGGGACCGAGCATATGACACGGCAGTTATTCACTCCATCAACAAGGGCTCGTTTACATCTACTAACCACCCTTCCTTCTTCCTCCCAGTTCTGTAAGGCTTTGTGTTAAGTTCTGTAATGAGAATGAGAGAAAGAGGCGAGCCTTCTACACTGAAGCCAAGCTGATAAAACGCTGGCTAGAGGCAGGTCCCATAGAGAAAAGGGTCAGGGCAGGTGTTTGGACCATTCAGTTGGGCCAGTAGAGCATCTCTCTTTCTCTGAGACAATGAGTCACCTAGGGTGTCAAGGGCAAAGACCTTAGCAGGAACCCAAGGCACGGTATGGTCCAACCCTATTTTGTTATTCAATCTTAGCTCTTCAGGAAAGCAACAGGAGGACTCTGATGATGTCAGGCATATGGCTCTTTCTTCTCAATGAATATCCCATTAAAAAGAAAATGAACAAAAAATTCCCTATCACCTAGGTGCAATCACCATCTCCATTTTAGGTACCAGAAAACTGAGTTTAGAGAAATGGGACAGTGTACCCAAAGTCACCCAGACACTCTCTGGCTGAACTAAAACTTCAATCAAGGACTGCCTGAACCCACACTCAAAACCCTCAAGGTGAGGAGAAGATGAGTGAGCCAAGGAGACTATAGTTTAGGGAAGCTGAGAGGAGATTATTTGAGAGAATTAATAGGTACCTTTGGAGAGCAGGAGCACCAGGGAGAGGAAGACTTACAAAGGAGACCACATTGGAGTGTTTGGGTCCCACAGGAAGGAGCTGGTGATGGAATCAGGAGTGGTTATCCCAGGCGGCAAAGAGGGACATCTTCCTGGGCTAGGGAGGGGTGGGCCAAGGTTTGGATATATTCTAATGTAGAAAGCCACCTGGGATAGAGGAAAAGGGAGATGGAGCAGGTTTTGCCATGTAACTTTGAATTTCACACTTAGGAAAGCATCAGGTATCTATCACTGCCTAACAAGCCACCCCACAAAACAGTGGGTCAGCTGGGACCACTCTGAAGGCCGAGTCTCCCTCTCTCGGTGCCGTCTTTCATCTTAGGCTTCTTCATAGCATGGTGGTCTGAGGGGACCAAGAGGATAAGAGTGGGAGCTGCAAGACCTCTTAAGGCCCGGGACACATGAAATGTCATTTCTGTCATATTCTATTTGTCAAGTCAAATCACAAGGCCAGCCTAGGTTCAAGGAGGCAGAGAAGTAGGCTCCACCTTTCAATGGGAGGAGCTGCAAACCCCCTGCCTGGGGTCTGAGTATGGGGAGACATGATTTGTTAGGGTCATTATTGTAATCCTCTGTGGCAAACAGGAGGCCAAGAGATGGGTGCGGTTGGAAGCCGAGGTTAGAGGAGGTGAAGGAGAAATCATCCCAGGCAGATTCCAAGCGGACTCCATGGGAAGGTTAAGGGAGGACATGCCTGTTCTGTCACAGGCCTTCGAGGCAGCTGCATTAGTTTGGGGGTGGCCTCCCACTTCCATGGCTCAGGTCTGGACTCCTGAACAAGACGGCGAGAAGACATAGGCCATGACCTCGCTATGGCTGGAGCCACACAGTAGGCACTCAGGAAATGGTAACAACTGGACACCATATTCCATTTCCTGCCTTTTAACTCCAAGGTGGTTCACAGGAAGTGACATTTCCAGAATCCCGTGGGAAAGGCAGTGAGCATGAGATTCTCTTTCCCCAGGATTCTCTGCTCACCTATGTCCATGCACAGACAGCTCTTCCCACCCTGGGAGTGCCAGCTCTCGGGTGGGGTGTCAGGGCTGTCTAGGCTTGGGGCTGAATATTTGACCTTGGCAACAAAACTGACTTTGTTTACTTTTCAGGAGGATACACTCACCTGGGTGAGTAAGTGCCAATAAGGTCCCTAAACTCCAAGCCGTTCATTCTTACTTAGGAGCCAAGTAAAAAAGCATCAAGGAAATGCCATGCATCTTGAAAGGATAAAACAGAGGCAGAGGGAAGTATAGCCTTTTGAAGTGAAACTTAGAGGTTCTGATTTAACTGAGGGAGGCTAACACCCAGATCCCAGCAAGTGGCTGCCCATTAGGGATGTGACCTGCTAAAAGCAGGGGCTTTTTAAAAAATTGTTTGATCTGAGAGAGAGAGAGAGCGAGAGAGAGAGAGAGAGATCGATTTGTTGTACCACTTATTAATGCATTCACTAGTTACTTCTTGTATGTGCTCTGACCAGGGATTGAACCCACAACCTTGGTGCATTGGGATGATGCTCCAACCAGCTGAGCTCCCTGGCCAGCCCCAGAAGCAGGGACTTTTTATTTGCTGCTTCCAGTTTTACCTGCAGAGGAGACAAATAGGCTTTCCTCATGTGTCTTTTCTGGCTGTATAGTATTGTTTTATTATATATAACATTTTATATATACATTAATTTTATATAATATTAATATTTAAATTATGTATTAGCATTGTATATTATATAGGTTGAGATTATAGATTAACATAATACACACATGCACACCATTAGGGCGTTCACCCTAATATTCAGACTGAATTCCTGAATTCCCAATACATCTGTTTTGTTCACAAGTCAGCTCCTGAGCCAATGATCTGGAGTCTTACACACAACTTGAACTCCATGTGCCTCGGACTCCATCATTCCTGATGCCCTCAGCTTCTACTTGCTTCCCTGGTGTCCTATGTTCATCCCAGCCCAAGGTAGCGGATGTCATCAGTGCCCTGCTTATACTCCCTGGGCCTTACCTGTTTGGTGTCCTTGGGCTCAACTCTTCCACCTGCCAGCACCTGCACACCTTGGCCCGAGATCTGCTCTGGTAGCCTTGCCCTGTGGGCACCATCTCAGGCTGCAAGAGCTCTCTACGTGTACCCTTAATCCCGGAGCAGTGAGCTGATGTGCCCCTTGTAATGCAGAGTGAGCTAGCCCCTCTGGACTTGTCTCTCATTAGGAAGCACAAACGCCAAAATCCAGATCTGGTGGTTGTCCGAGTATCAAAGGGCACGTTCCTGTAGCCAGCAGGGGCAAGAAGTGGCCTGTGAACTCAGAGCTGAGGTACCTGTCACCCACCCCCTTATCTCCACATCGAGTTTGCCTTAGTTGCACCTGGGCATTTGGGTGGCTCAGACACAAAGGGTGCTGCTGCCACCACCAGGTCACAAAGGGACCCTTAGCACCCACAGATCTCCATATTTCTAACCAGAGGGATTTTTTTGGCTTGTGTCAACTGAGCCTTTTCCCCTTCTGTGATGAGCGCTGTCCTGTTTTGTCCAAAATAAAAGGATTATGTTGTTTCCCATCTTTGAGGCCGGCTATTGTGTCAACAGGGGCAGCAACTTGATGACCGTCCTGTGAGGCAGGGCTGGAGCTGCTTCAAGTGCACCACCAATGGCCAGCGGGAGGGAAAAAAAATCATTAGAAAAGCAATTTTTGCTTAACTGAAGAGTCTTCCTCCAAACAGGAACAAAGTGGGATTTATTACCGCGGTTGCCTCGCAGCCTGGAAATGACCACATTTTTGCCTCTCTGGGTTTCCCTTGGTAGATAAGATGTCTCCGGCCTCCAGGCTCAGCAGCACTGCATGTGCGGACTCCTGAGGGTCGGCTGGTGCCCAGGAAGGCAATAACCTGGGTGAGGAAACTACTCAGGATGTGGGCAGAGTTGCTCCAGCAAAGGATGATGAGAAATTAATGCTCATAAACACTATGAATAAAGAAGACTCTGACCTATCGGTTTTCTCGCAGGTGCTTTAAAGTAACCTTCTTTCTAGGGCTCCTTATTTATTTTAAGCCTCTCTTGTTTCCTGTAGCATTAATACGCCTAGGAAGTGCTGAGCCAAGGGCCCCCGCACCTTCGGGGACACATCTGGACCGCCTCAGCAGTTATGGGTACCCTGCTGGGGCCCTAACAGCCCAGGAGTGACGACCAGAATTATGACTCATCCAGAAACCACAGCACCTGCGGGACAATTCGGGGACTGGAGGGCATTTTGTTTTGGGCAAGGAAAGGTTAGAGGATACGTGAGCCCTGTCTTCAAACCAGCGAAGGGTGTAGTCTTGCTTAGAGTTTCTGAAATGCGCAAAACTAAGGTGCCCCTCACGGGGAGGCGAATAATGGTGTAATTAATGAGAAAAGCTGTTAACAGACTGCTGAGAAAAGTTTAGGATTGTGTTACAAAGGCTGGGCTAGAGGAAAGTGACATTTCTGAGGTTCTAAAGTTTCCGTTATTCCCTCCCAAAATTAAGAATAAAAAACAAGTTCCTACACCTGTCCTCCATCTATCTATCTGTCATCAGTTCTTGGTCACGTGGGCCTCTGCATAGGGTAGCTAATGATATGACAACTGGCTTCCCTCAGAGTGATCAGTGGAAAGTGAGAGAGGGAGTAAGGACAGGTAAACAAGACAGACGCTACAACCTTTGTGACCTGACCTCAGGAATGACACCCTGTCACCTTAACGGGAAGTGAGTCCACTGCACTCAAAGGAGAGGACTATACAAGGGCAGGAGTACCTGCGGGTGGAGACCAAGGGCACCATTTGATTTTACTTCATTTTCTCAGTATAGACACTGATATTATTGAATACAAAAAATATCAGGAAAGAAGGAAGAAGGACCTAAAAGTGGTGAAATTTCTACATTCCACTTGAACTGGTAAAAGTATCTGTAATACCATCTCTATGTCAACCATGAAAAATCTATGCAAAGAGCGATACATGAAGAAACTAAAGATAAACATTCAAACGACCTACTAAAAATGCTTAAATAGCCCATAAGAAGGCAAGAAAAGGGACTGAGAGGTACAAACAAAAAGAGGAAACAAATACAAAATAAGTAAAACAGCAGACTTCAACCCTAACCAATCAAAAGTGATATTAAATGTAAATTGTCTATGCAGGCCAATTAAAAAAATATTGTCAGAGTATTTTTTAAAAACAAACCTGACTCAGAGAGACATCCCACAGAATGGCAGAGTAGGGACCTCCAGGAGTTGGTCCCATCATCAAAGCGACCACGGAAACCATTTCGGAAACTCTGGGGCGGGATCAGAAACTTTTGACAACCAAAGGAACGAGTGGAGAGGCTGCCACTGTTTCACAAGCAAGCAGGGTTTGCAAACCAGCCGACATTCAAGGCTGCCGTTCAGGAGGCTGCCTCTTAGCCCTTGACATGCTACGCTCGCTGTGCCCTGGAACAGAGAGCAGAACGTTCAGGGGTGGGCATGTTGGTCACCGAGCAGCTGGACGGCATGGGCCTCCTGCCATCCTGGGGGGAAAGTTTTCCTCATTTGTCAGCACATTGGTACAGACCTCGACCTCACAAGGACCTCGGAGGCAGGCAAGGCAGGAGGCTCAACTCCATTTTCACGTGTGCAAACACAGGCTCTGCTCTCAGGGGCAGAGGGGACTCTCACGTGAAACGGTGACTGCAAGTGTGGTGACAGTCCAAGGCAGAGGAAAAAAGTGCTTACGCTGTCCCCAAGAGAAGGCCAGGGGGATCGTGGCATGGGACCAGGCCTGACCGTATCCAGTGCCCTCTTCCCTGGGCCGTGCCCTGCACGTGGCATCTACCCACAAGCCACTTGGAGCCACTTTCCCCAAGATCTGTGTGAATCAGCATTGGGGGTTTTACTTAACAATATTTCAACATGTGGGTTCTCTCAATTTTAGTCACCAGGAGCAAAGCCCTGACCACTGCCCAGGTTGGCCCTGGCTTGGCTGGGTCCTCAGTCCACATGACCCGAGGTCTAAAACTAGGTGGTAAAGGGCATATGTACCAACCTTCTGGAAATGGCTTGTGACTGACTTTGTGGCATCTGAAAGCATTTCTTAGCTCAACTTTACCCTTTCTCCACAGGGGCGCCCCCACAAATGGCCATTTTGATATCCTTCCTCCCCGCTAAGATAGCTGTGGCTGCCAGTTCTGGGTCTAGAGTGTTCCCAAGTCTGTTCACTTTCTAACCAATGGGTCTAGGATTCAGTCTGAAATAAGAAAAGGAATGGATCACTGGGATACATCAGATATGGCTGAACTTATCAAAGTTCAATAAACATAAAAGTGATGAATTTTGAAGTCACATAATTAAGTCAGGATTACACGAGCAATAACTGAGTAATTACACCTTTAATAATGCATTGAACTTGTCAGGAATACTTACTCATTCTGCTCAAATTTTTTAACAAGATAGCCAATAGCAAGTGACTGTAATTAGATGTTGCCTCTGAAAACACTGACAATGTCTAATTGATACCTTTTATTATAAAGCTAGACGTCAAACATTGCCGTTGAGTGGATTAAGGGATGGTATTAGCTGTGGTGGGATCATAATACCTCCTTGCAAGAATCTCATGCAAGTGGAAAAAAAAAAAATCCGGTTCCACCCATCAATCACCCACGTAAAGTTCGTTCAAGTTTGCACCGGTTTGCTGTAAATTACAGCCTGAGAGCGATCGCGGCTGCCCGCTGTCAGGAACTGAAACTGGGGGCAGCAGGAGAGGGGGTGGAGACCGGGTCCCTCTCTGCTTCCCCCTTTCACGTGGAAGGCCAGGAGCAAAGATGGCTCAGGGGGGCGGAGGCGGTCTCTGTGTGGGGAGGAAAAGGAGATGTTTTTTTCTCACTTCAAGCCTGATTCTCAGAGCTTTTATGTGTTGTTTTACATTTTCGCAACGGCGGTTCCAGACAGGACTTGAACCTTTATAAAGGTGACAGAGAGAGGGTGGAGAATCAGGGTGCCACGGCAGTTCCCCACCCTTGGCTCCAGCCCCAGGGTATCTGCTGCTCTCTGTGTGTTTCCCAGGACGCAGATTTCCCATGAAAAAGGAAGCCTTGAGAAGCTTCTCAAGGAGGCAGATGTTTCAACTGGAGTCAGCCAGCATGGGCACTGCCTCTGAACAGCAGGCGCTTCTGAAGGCCCCAGAGAGGCAGTCCGTTGGTTAAGAGCCTAGGTTCTGCCTCGTTTGGGTACAGCTCGACCAGGATTCCCAGCTGTGGGCTATCGGGCAAGGACTGTAACTGCTCTGTGTGTCAGTGTGCTGGTCTGAAAAATGGCCTCACAATCTGTACCCCCGATATTGGCGTGGCCAGAGCATGGGGACCCTTATACAAAAGGCTAAATATTTTAAAGTTGTACATCATGTTGGCAAACTCTTAAAGCAGATATTTCCTACCCCCTACTTTGACAAACATACCTCCAAACCAAAAATGAGTAAAGCTATATTTCTATGAGTAAAGACATCAGAACATAAAAGATGGCTGAATTTAATTATTCCTGCCTGGGTCTGGGAGTGCCTTTAGTGGGACAGAGATGTCTGGTGAGTAATAAAATGAAGGCATGTGGATTCATAAATTATTTTGTATTTATTCTATAAAGTTTATTTATTCTTTAGATTTCTCAGCAAAATTGCTAATGATGTTATTATAATCAGATTTTCCCATAATTTTTGTTCTATTGACAATAATGACCTAAATGATTATAAATAAAATGTAATTTATTCTGTGTGTACATATTTTCATATATTCATATTTCATGTTCATCAAAAATGCAAACTAAAGTTGATGTTGGAAATATAAACATAAATATAAAAAATTTTATAAAATGTAAATCTGGAAAATAAAAGATATTTTCAATGTTTTCTAAAATATTAATGTTCTAAAATATAGAAAAATCCCAAGCAAAAGGCAAAATGACATTTATTTAATGAAGCAAAAGGCAAATACAAACTGAGTACTGATAATTCAATAACATTATTTAAATAAAGTTGCATTTTAGTTTATTGAAATGTTAACTAAAATTTGGTAGAAAAAAAATTCACCACTCTGGGATTCAATATTTCTCCACTTGTCAGCATAACACAGTGATATCATGCTTCATGCATGTTATGTCTAGACTAACATATATTCAAATTTCAGAGTAATGTGAATTGCTTAACATTGCAAAGTGTTCGTAGCTGCTGTGTGGGGCTGTTGTGAACACTGCGCTGACTTGTGAATAACTCCAGAACTCTAAATTGGAACAGGAAAAGAAGCGAGAAAATGCGTGTGTGCCACCCTCAGGAAATGATACTTTGTTGTAGAAGAGTCTATTGCATTCATGCAGGGAGGCAAGATTTCACAAAGTTCATTAATTTATCTTTTCTCTTCTCAAATCCACCCCAACTCCAGAGCAGTGTCCACCCTGAAGACAGTAGCAGCACTACCCACAGACCTCATGACCTTCACTTTCCAGGTCACCCACTGGGCCAGAGCAGGGCCAAGCCCCTCCCTGGGATCTTCGTGATGGTAACCATGAGAGAGGATACGCGGGGCTTTAGTTCCCACGGGACAAAGTCGCCCTGAGGTATTTACTTGTTTTTTTTTTAAGTAAACTTTTTACTTTTGGATAGTTTTAGATTTATGGAAAAATTAGTAAGATAATACAGAAAGTTTCTAGATATCCAGTTGGACCTATTTTTTTAACATCTTACATTAGTGAGATATCTCTGTTACAATTAATGAACCGAAATTGATACATTTATTCACGAAGGTCCATACTCCATTCAGATTGCCCCAGTTTCCCCCCTAATATCTGTATTCCAGGACGCCATCCGGAATATCACACTTAGAAGTCTTTGGGGGGAAGTCAGTAGGCGTGACCGCACTTCAGGACTGGGGGGCTATGCTCCATCTCCTTGAGGGTGAAGTGTCTGCATAAATTACTTGGAATTCTTCTTCATGGGAGGTTCGGCTCTTTACTCCCATGTATTTCCTTGCTAAGTCATTTATTTATTGCAGTGGGGACATATAACTATCTTAGATTTTGGGTCATAAGTCAATGCTGCTTTTAAAGAATTTGCTGCTCAAATTGTTCCAGCTTTTTGGTCACCGGAAGCTCTTCCTGTCGACTCCTGTGTCCCTTAGGGGTCCTGCCATCACTGTGTGATGTGGGGTTTTTTTCTTACATTTTTTTTAACACCTTTTCACATTCTGTCACAATAATATGCTGTAGGTTCATCTTGTGTATTTTCTACCCCTGTCCTAGAACCAGCTATTTCTCCAAGGAGCCCCACCGTGAGACTTCAATAAACATGCTTTCATGTGTATGTCTGTGAAGTTCATGATCTCAAGTGCAGGGTCCGGGAGATGGTCCTCTCTTGCCCAGGTCCAAGGGCAGTCCTCGTCACTCGCCCTACGTCATGGAGTTAAGGGGGCAAATAAAAGAGTTCACGTGCACGAAGTGCTTGGGGTAGGCCCTGGCACCTAATAAAGCCCCAATAAATGTTAGCTGTTGTATAACTGCATGCAATGTAGACTTCCCCAAGTCTCCCAGTGAGTCCCACTGACAGTGGTGACAACAGCTGTGGAAATGGGAGCCCATATTTGAGTTACATGCCACAATGTAGACGCATCCAGAGATTAACCACACCCAGAGATGATTCCTATGGTTCAGATTCTGGGCAAACCTTTGAAACCATGATGCACATGGATTGCCCTGTAAGTACAGATAAATCTTCTGATGCCTATCCATCTGGCATGGGCTGGCTGGTCCCTGCAGTGTAACTTCTGTTTGAATGTCCTGTGTAGTGTCTGTTCTACTGATTCTTGCTCCCTTGCCTATGCTCTGTACAATTTATGGTTTTGGTGGCTTCAGGCTGAAGCTGTTCCCTTCTTCCTGCTTCCTCCCAGCATTTACTTCGAATGGTCAATCCCTGCTTTCTGGCTATAACAACTCCCATTACTTAGGAAGGAAGGACACTCCCTGCTCCAAGCCAAGGCTGAATGTGCCAGGATGTGGCAGCTCACTGGGACCGCCACGGAGTGGCTGCGTGTCCAAGGCTTGCTGAGGCCACGGGAAATCCCACCTGGGTGCTTTTACGTCTGACATCCCGCTGCCCAACTCAGGCATGGTTTACAAAAGTTATTATGTTGCTGTCAGAGTACAAATATTTTGGAGGACTTGGAGAAATGAGACAAATCCATGAAGCTGTAATATCAGGCGTTGTAGTGTAGCTGTCAAATTACTGTTGAGGATGGGGTGTTCTGGAGGAGGCTGGGAGGGAGAGGGGGAAGAGGAAGACGATGAGCAATTACGGAACAGAGCCACAAAAGCGTAGGGGTGCAGCAACTGCGACCAGGTGGACTGGGTCCAAATCCCAGCTCTGCCACCCATAAGCCGTGTGATCTTGGGTAAGTCATTTAACAGTCCTATACTTCAGTTCCCTCCTCTGGCAAAGGGGCATAATATTATAACATTGGAAGCTTGTTTTGAGACTAACATGAGTGAATATGTGCACATATTTAAAGCTTTATGAAGTCGTTGCTGTTTTTACTAGAGGCCGTGCATGCGTCAGGACCAGCACGGGATTTCTCATTTGCCTTTCATACAACCCTCTACATTTCACATCTACATTTTAAAGACCATCTCAGACCAGGAGAGGCTGAGGATCAAAGATGCTTGTGTTTTGGTGGGGATGAGCTTGGCATATACGAAGACAGAGTCCAGTCCGGGCAGGCAGAGGGACAATACCAGGTAGGCTGGAACTGGAACATGCTGAGGTTTGGTGGGTTGAGAAGTAAAGATAGAGTTCAAATATTGGGTCGCAGCCCCTGAAGATGGCCTGGGGCTCCAATGCCCCCCTTTTTCTGCTTTTCTATCAACTATGTCACCTTGCAAGTGTGACTTAAGTACCTCGAGCTTCAATTCCTTCATCTGCAAAGTAGAGATGACACGGCCTCCCAGACACATAGGTGTTTAAATGCACTTACGTACAAAAACTTTATCTTTACACGTGTAATAATAAGTTCCAAGAATTTGTCTGGTTTACACCATGTTTCTTCAATTCTAAGGTGCTGTTATTTGTAGCTCTTCGTCATTAATTTATCAACAGGTCTTCAGACGCCAGAGACATACGACCGCTTTAAATGTAAATGTTAAATATAAAATGAATCTTCGTTACAGAAACGGTCAAATATAAAATGGAAGTCCTTCTTAGAACAGAGAAGCAGAGCAGTAGAATCTCATTAGGCATCTTGCCCTCTTGCCTCCATTACTCAGCTAAACTCTCCCTGAAACCTAGCCCCCAGCCCTGGGATGCTGGGACCCTGCCTGCGGTGACCCCAACGGCAAGTCCTACAGGAAGGAGGAGGTGGGGTCTCGGGATGGTGTGACTATGGACCTCCAGCTCCGGGGAGGTAGAAACTGCCTGGCAGGGCATACAAACTCCTCAGCTTTGAAGGACTTCAGAGTTAAACGTGGTCAAATCATTAAACAGCACACTGGAGGGGAGTCACTTCGCAGAGAGGCAAAGCTGATTTGGGCTCTCAGGTGACTAGCTCAGAACTGCCCACTTAAACTCTGACCCTTTAATTTGTATAAATAGGTTCTGGATCCCAGAGACGACTTTTTCCCTTCCCTTCAAAGTCTGGTCCTCTCTGTGGCCAGGGTAGAGGGCGGAGGCAGCCTCAGCAGAGTGGGTCTCCAGGCCTGGAAGCGCTCCAGTGATAACGTGCAGAGCAAAGGGCTCTCCTGGTGACGACAATGCATAAGCCACCTCCATGAACACCTTGACAGCCTCTGATTTTAATATATTTGAAATATCAGCTCTCTCCAGCCAGCATGTCCTCGGATTAGAAAGATTATATCAATGATTCTTAACAGGAGGCGAGTTAGCTCCCCTCTCCCGCCCCAGGGGACCCTTGGAAAAGTTTGGAGATAGTTTTGGTTCTCTCAGCTTTGGGGTGTGGTGCTGCTGGCCCAGTGGGTAGAGGCCCGGAATGTAGGACCAGCTCCCCAGTGAGAATTCACCAGCCCCGAATGCCAATAGTGCCGAGTCTGAGAAACCCGAGATTGGGGACAGAAGATAATTTCTCATCAGGTCACTCTTTCTGAAAGCAGAGAGCCACTGAATGTACCCGGCTCCCTTTGCCTCCAATTTCTGTCCCCTGCAAACTGTGGGGAAATGGTATCTGGGCTCTGGAGTCAGGATACCACACCTTGAAACTCTGCTCTGGAACTCAGTGGTTAGAGGACTTTGGGAAAATCACCTCACCCTTCTAAGTCTCAGTTTTCTCATCTGTCAAATGGGTATAACAATAGTCATCATTGGGTTGCCTTGTGGACTTTAATACTTAGGTAGTAATAAGCGTTCAATAAATATCTGCTATGCCTGCCCCAGGGTCGAAACATCCTTATTTAGGAAATGTTGTTTTTTTCATTTTTAAATTTATGGATTGATGTTTTAGAGCGACAGAGGAAGAGAGGGAAAGAGAGCAGGACTGATTTGTTGTTCCACTTATTTATTTATTCATGAGTTGATTCTTGTCTGTGTCCTCACCTGGGGTTCAAACCCACAGCCTTGGTGAATGGGGACAACGCTCTAACCAACTGAGCTATCCAACCATGGCTAGAAAATGTTTGAGTTCAATGTATCTGGTCAACCTGAATTTACTTCCCAAACTGACTTGGAGGATTTGCAAGGTCATGGACCTTTAAACCCCAGGCTCCTCTCTCCGTCCCTGGTCCTGCTGCCTTTCCTGAGACTTCACTTTCTTCCACCACAACAGTTACAACAGACTGGATCGCCAGCCCCCTATTTCGACCAGAGTCTCTGCCAGAGTGGTTACTGGAAGTGACAATTGAGCAGATTAGTGTTGGGCTGTGTCTGCCACAGGGCCCAGTCTCTGCCCACAGAGTAAAACTCTTGTTTCTTACCATGCCCTGGAGGCCCTGCTCCCCAAACTCTCACTATTTGCTTTGCCCCATCCTCAACGGCACTCATTTTATACTATCTCCCTAGTATATTGGTCCATACCTTCCCTAGTACATCGGTTCATTTGTTTATGACATTTCCTCTTTCTGGAGTGTCCCACCCCTTTTTAAATTTTCCCATCAAGCATCTGTTTTCCAAGAATCAGGCCAGGAGTCACTCGGCTGGGAATCCATCCCCAGAGCCCACAGTGGCCCAGACCTCCTTTGCTTGTGTGCCCGTGGCAGAGCGGGCATGCTGTTGGTCCACCAGCTGGACACCATGCTGGATTTTGGGGAAAGTACCTGTTTCACTCACTGCTCTTTTCAGAAAAAAAATTGTCTTGGAAAGAAACCATTGAAAGCAGACTATTCATCCCTCTCATTTTAGCGGGGCTGTATTCTAGCTATGGGACTTCCTAAACCTTTACTTTGCTATCCTGGCTTAAAAAAACAAATCCTGCTCTTCTCCTTCCTAGCTCTGTGAGCCTGAATGAGCTATTTGACCTCTCTGAGCCTTGGTTTCTTTTTCTGTAAAAGTGGAGTGATACTAGCCCCCTAGGTTTCTTGGTGCAGATTAAATGAGACAATTACAAAGGAACTCAGCATGGCACCCGGCACTAGTATTATTGCTTAATGAGAACTATTGTTCATGTTGCCGGTCTTCTCAGCCTGGAAGGGAGAGGGCATGACTATGGGGTGCACACCTTTACCTGGGAGGCAGGTGAACCAGGAGATATAGAGGTGGGATCTTACGAAATGACTTTGCTAGGGTTGAGCCATGTCAGGCTAAACTTCTTGGGCAGTGGAGTGTGTACACGTGTGTGTGCATATACATGTGCTCACTGCACATGTGAGTGCACACATGTGTGCACATGGATGTGCATGCATATGTGTATAGGTGGGTGATGAGGGGCTGGTCCTGGGTAGCACGGTTCAGATTGAGAAACAGGAGATAGCCATTGGTTTTCACTATGAAGACTTGGAAAATCTCTGAACTCATCAAAGCCAGGACAGGGTCTCCAAAGTAAGGAGTGACAATGAACTCCTCCTCTGGGGCTGGGTCATAAGGTGGTGCACAGAAAGGCCCTGGAAGGCCTGGCGGCAGCAGAGAAATATTAACACCCTTTTGAGTCAAGGCCCAGGAAGCAAAGGAAAAACAAGCAGGGCAGGGTCATACTTAGCCAAGCAGCCCTCACACTGCCTCGGGGGAGGGTTAGGTGAAGGTAGTTTTTCAGCATCAAGCTCTTCCCTAAAGACTCATCCTGACCTAGAACCTGGGTCCCTAGGGGCCTGGAGGTCACTGAGGCTGTAAATGATCTAGCCAGTCATCCCTGTCCTCAGCTGTGTGTCCTTGTAGAGGGGTCCCTTTCCTTCTCTGTTCTCAGTGTCTCCATCTCTCCATTGAAGCCATGGCTCTGTCATCTGTGGATCTGATTCTGGAAGTTTCCATGTTTGCCTCATGGGTTCTGGGTCAGCACCTGCATCACCTCAGCCCCCTGTGCTATGGTGTTGTCCATACCCAGTGAGCCTCCTGGGGACACCTGGTGTGGTGAGTGGGGAGCTGGGGGGAGGTGGGGGCACCACACACTATGGGGGTGAGGGTGGGAGCAGGGAGGCCCCCACATCCAGGCTTAGAGGACAGAGTGGCCTGTGAGACTCAGAGAATCCAGTGATAGATGGACCAGGGAAGAGAATCAGTCACCTTGAACACTAATACCACTGGGTCACTTTGGGTCCTTGGAGAATCAGACACCAAGAGGGAACCAGACATGCGAGAGATTGACTGGGGGTGGACATCTGTTCAGGAAAAAAGGGAGGAAGTAAAACTAGGTAGGGAGGGTCTTCACATGGTGATGCAGGATCTGACAACTAAGACAGGATAGAGGGGGAAAGATTGGGCAGGAGGAGCCTCAGATAGCCCGGTTCTAACAAAGTTCTGGCCCGGCCGAAGGGGAATTTTAGCACCAAAGTTGCCCATTGGAGGCAACCAGGATAGGGCAGAAATGGCCCTGTTCTGATACTCCCAGCTGTGCTCAGTCATTGGCTAGGAGCTGTTCTGGAAGCTTGGCTGGACATCCACAGGATGATGGACTCAAAGGTGCTGCAGCTGGAGCCTGTCAATCACCCATGCTCCCTGCAGCAGGTTCCCATGAAGGGAGATCTGAGCAGGCAGCCCCATGGCTGCCACAACAGTAGAAATGAATGCTTTCTGGGCCTCGGTCAGGAAATTATCTGTGACAAAGCTGGTGGTCTCACTTTCCAAAGGATACGTGCACATACACACATGCACACATAAACACACACTTCGCATGGATGAGTGTACAGACAAGCTTAAATGGTGCAGGTGCAGGTACAGGTTCATACACATGTGGTATCATGGAATAAGCACCGAACTGGAGCCTGAAGTCTGCCTTGGACAAGATACACAACCTTGGGAAAGAGTTGCCTTCCCATGAACTTATTTTTTTTTTAACTCTAAAATTAGAGGTGCCCTTCAGACCTCTTTGGAAGCTAACATTTTATGAGTTTATGGATTGCTCTTACAACCAAAAGTAGAAGAGACAGACAATATTGGTGAAAAGTCCCAGCAAGGAAGACCAATGGACACGCTCCTTCATTTAGCTCATCTTTCTTGAGTATCCAGAGGCGGCTGTTGCTTCCAGGATGGGTGAACAGACGATACAGTTCTTGTCCTTCTCGAGCAATATTCAAGTGGAGAGACAGGAGGAAAAAAGAAGTAGGGACATAAACAATACCAGACACTTGTAGGGGATAAACAAGATTCAGTGTCAGAACTGTCTAGAACGGGGACTGCTGAGAGATTCTCTACACTGCTCATTTGTCTGATGTGAAGGGCAATTTGTCAGTTCCACACATATTTATGGACCATCTACTATGTGTCAGGCATGGCGCTATCTGTTAGGTTAAGTGACTTCTCAGTCAGGACCACGGACAAAGGCCTTTCTTCTGGAAATTTTCCCAGACCCACTTGGCTCTTTGTTAAAATGGTGCTTGTCACAAACTGGCTGTTGCCGCTCTGGTTAACTAAAACGTTCTGCAGCCCAAGTTCTCTGCATTTTATTTTCCTCTGTGATAAAAAATAAGTAAAGGCAATATGAAGTGCTTGAAGGACAAGGCAGGGGACCTTTGCTTTTCTCCTGCCCTCCTGGGTGGGGTGGGGAGCTCTGCAGCCATGGGGGGCTCCTACCGTCTCCCTGATTCTCTGTTCTCTCTCTGAGAAATGGGGACAGGATGACGACCGAGATCTTGTCCAGCTCCCACGTAACTGCACGGAAGTGCTGGCTTTTCTGTGGAATTCAAGCACGACTTTTTTTTTTGTCAATTCATGAGTTTCCTTGTATATTTTACTTTCAAAATGGATATTTTGACTTCTTCCAACAAGGACTTGTTATTTATTACCCTGATATCGGGACAGTTATGTGTTTATCCTCTGAACGTCTCGAGGCTTTAATTAACTTAAATAATTAATATCCATGACCTTTTTCCTACAGTCGATGTTATAAGACTGTGTATGTGTGTAAAGATTCAAACTCAATAAATGGCAGCTTGGATCAGGTTCACTAGGGAAAAAAAATGGATATTTTCTTTAAAGCAACAACCACAGTTGTACCGAGTCCCAATCCATTCCTCCCACAAAATTATTTTGAAACAAATTTTACATTCAGCCCTTACTCTACCACTTTTCAGCTAGGTGGCCCTGGCCAACTGAGCTACTTCTGAGCTGGAGTCTCACTCAGTTTCCTCCATGGGAAAATATTATAGTTTCCAGGTCTATCCTTCTTTCTGTGCTTTTTCTTCTGCTATGTGTTTTACGTTATTATGGAGACTGAAGGAGGGGCTCTGACGAGAACCAGCAAGCCCAGCTGTTTCTAGGTTCTGGTAGAATGGGCTTGACTCGTTGGGCATCTTTCTCTTGCTTTGGCACTTTAAGACCCTGAGGTTGCAGGAAAATAGGGTGACTAGTGTTAAACAGCTGCAACTCAGCGCTGGTTTTGGAGGTCATGGTGCTCCGTCAGCGCGGTGGTAATGTATTTATTTATCACTGCCTACCCTCCAGTTTGTCCTGCCCAAGGCCGTTGGGGTCCCACAGAGATCAACAGTGTTTCTACAGAGATGAAGCGGCTCGTCCAAACCTGAATTAGATGTTAAATCTTTTTGAAGCGGGGAGGAGGTAAAGGGAGGGAGGGCTCATATTGTGCTAAGAATTTATCCTGTGTGGTTTCCTGTGAGATAATGTCCCCGGAAAGATTTGTTGCTGGGCAAGTTGCAAACTGCTGTTTCAGGCTGATAGGTGTTGCCAACTCATTTTGATGGATTCTGCCAGTCAGAAAAGTATTTTTCCTTCCTTTCATTTGCTGGGACTGGTTGGAAATGGATGATGGTATACACTGGCATGCCCAGGGAACGTGGAATCAAAGATGCCTTGATATGTGACGGGTGCTGCAAAGCCAGACAAAGAATAGCAGGCAAAAAATCGTCTGCCCTTAGGCCATGTTCTCAGCTGCCACTTTTCCTAGTTACTTACTATCCCTGTGTTGATCCTTCATTCTAATCCCAATGCAACTCCTACTCAGCTTCCAAACAGCCCTAAGAGCCTACCCCTGTTAGGCTGGGAGGAAGCACAAAGCTCTGGACTTGGCAATCAGGCACGTCTGGGCACAAATTCTGGTTCCGCCCCTGATGGACCAACTTGGACAAATGATATGATCTCTGTGACCGCCAGTCTTCATTGGTAAATGGGACGTGAACACGGAACAGATCTACGTTGCTCTTTGGACTCTCGCTATCCAAGTACAGAAACGGAACAGAGTCCGATACGTTTCTGAACAAATTCCCTGCTACCTGAACTATTGCTACGCATTCCCTGAAACTCAGGAATGGAACAGTGACATCCTTCATTATTCTCATTCTCTCTCTGCATACAAGATCCAAGTAGCTTCGGATTTTGTTTTTCAAGTGTGAAAGTGTCATTTAAAGTCGCTAGTACAATTTTGGCCACTCTAAGTGCTCCATAAATGCTCCCAGGGATGATGAGGACAATGAGATAACCCTGAACTAGTGGATGGTGCTGCTTTACCACTAACCACGTTCCTGGATTTCCTCTGAATTATAACCCCCATCACAACTGCGTCCACTGATTCTTGCAACTCAACCCCTGTCCAGGTCCCTGCTTGTTTCCAAAGACTTTCCTTCATTCATTGTCCCCCTTCCTGCTGCCAGTCACCAGGTAAATTGTGAAGCCTCCACCCCAGTCGCAGGGCTGCCTTCTGAACTCACATTGAGCATTGCTACGCCTGCAGTGCATCTTTGGCTTTACTCTTTTGTTTCTAAAGAGGCCTCATCTCTCAGCTTTTGCATCTGGGGCATATTCTCCCACCTGCAGCCCAGGCCCTGCCCAGCTTATTTGTCCTATTGTGGGTATAAGTCCCATGTATTTAAATTTGATCATAAAATCCAAGCTTGGAGTTTCAGGGTTAACAAAGGCCACTGTGTGTTTGTTATAACCCTTTAGTTTCTCACGTATCCAAATCTCCCCTTCTCCTTGTCTTGGATTTGGTCTAGCCTTTTCTTCCTAACCCTAGAATTTGTTTTTTACTTTCTCTGAGATTGGCACCTTTGGTACTTCTCAGTAACCCACACCCAAGGCCCCGACACTGTAGAAACTGGAGCTGCCCTCATTGTCTCGGAGAATCTCTGCTGGGCAGGCCCACCATGTGCTTCAGCCCTGTGCCCCCTCTGGACACTTCTATATCTCTCTTACTGGTACCCAGCTTCCTCCTCTCAGCTTTGAGGTTTCAGATCACCCACTTCTGGTGTTTGCTTCAGTTTGCCCCAAGGAAGCATCTCTCAGATTGTCTGCCTTGGTCCTACACACAAGAGGGGCCAGCCCATGGTCAGCACCAGCAGAATACCACCGCCGTCTGGTCCTGCTGTGTGCCAGGGCTGGCCCCGCATGTCATTCCAGGGTCTGTAACGCTTCCATGGGCATATTCTGTCAGATGGAGCTATCTTTTTCCTCTCTGTTGCTTCCACCCATCTCCACCGCAGCCAGGTGGCCTTTCCGTGCATGGTGTCCATTCATTCTTGAGAATGACCTCCATACAGATGCACATGTGGGAAGAGCGCTAGGATCTTTCCTGACGTTGGCTGCAAGATTCACACAAGTCTCTCTCCTCTCTGGGCTTCAGTCTACTCCTCTATCCAAGGAGGGTGAGAAGTTCTCAAAATACCTTTGCATTTTTCCAGGGTCTCTGTCATCTTATGGGATGACTTTTTGTTGATCTTTCTTGGGGAACGTGGCGGGGGGCGGGAGGAAAATTGCAGGAAGGGCCTTGGGCTTCAGTAGGTTGTGGGCAGAAGGAGAGATGCCCGAAGCCTCTGTCTTCATCAAGCAATGCCATTCAACCCCCTCCCTCAGCCTCTGCGCTCAGAAGAGGCTGAGATGGGGTGGCCAGGAACACACACCGCCATTGGGAATCCCACTCTCCTCGTCTTCCCAAACTGTGCAGGAGCTGCCTTTCTGAGGAGATACTTAAGCTGAGCTGGAAAAGTTCACAGAACAAATGGTCAGTGAGGCAGTGACTGGTAATAAAGGCACTCTGGGGGCCTCACGGGCAGTAAAGACAGATCTTTGCTTGCACAGCCCCAGGGTCCAGGGAGCTGATTAAAAATACAGACCCGGAGCCCAGAGGCATGTGAATATAACACCCTTGGATGTTTCTCATCATGTGGACAGGGCAGGAGGATGCCTCCCTGGAACTCTTGTAAACACCCCCACATAGTCAGGGATTTTCCAAGGACTCTGCCTCCCCAAATCTAGGACAGCTATAGAACAGTGACTGGAAAAATGGATATTCTTCATGGACAGATGCTCATCTGGCTGAGAGTGTGTGTCTCCATCTTCAGAGTTCCGTTTGGTTCTAGAGCAGTTTGGGGACTGAGCTTAAGTCCTAGGTGCATGGCACTAGCCACCTCATGACTAGTGAGCGAGGAGAAAAAGAGAAAAAGTACGGGGATCTGAGGGACAGCTGCTCCAAGTGTGTTCCTTGGGGCGTTTGCATCAGAATCACCTGCCCTGATTCTGACTCAGTCTGTCTGGGAAATTTGAATTTTAATCAGCTACCTGAGCATTTAATTCAGAGTGAAAGTAATAAATGAAAGGACAATATGGGAAGTGTCAGCAAATAAAACCACTCCACAACCACGCTGTCTAGATTTTCCTTGTGGACTCCCAGCTACTCGGCACCTCCTGGACTATGCAGGTGCTTCTGGATTTCTGCTAGACAACGGGGGAGCCACGGCGTCCTGGGATCCCAACAGAAGGTCTCCCTGTGCCAACCTGCACTTTTCTGTTATATTGATTCTGAAGCAGCCACCTGCACACTATTGTGAGGGCAGCCTGTGAGGTCCCCTCCTGAATAGGGAACAAGGTCAGAATTCCTTGTGATTCCCAACTTCCCCACTTGGACCTTGATGCAGAGAAGAAAAGGAGAAATCCCTTCCCTACTGCCCTCCACCCTTCCTTCCACAATCCTCCAGGGTCCAAGGAGTATCTCTCCTCTGTCCTCTCTAATTCCCTAGAAAAAATGATCTGGCTTATCCTTTGTCTTTATTCTGGAGGGAGACTCCCCTCCCTGTCCTCAAATAGGCATTCTTGCCCCTTTTCCTGGAGCTACAACAGTAGACAAAACACAGAAAAACTAGATTATCTATAAGGTAGCACACACACAAGTATTTCAGAAATATTATACTTATACACAAAAAAATGATGTCCGGTAAATATTTGTGGAATTGCACGGTATGGTTGAAGGAGCATGGACTTGGGATTCTGGCTGGTCTGTTTCAAATCTCGGCTTTGTCACTTACTAACTGTAGGCCATAGGCCACCATGGCCATGGGCAGAAATGCAATTGTTTGTGCCACCTCACTGGAGTGATTTGAGCCTGTTCACTGTGCTCTATACAGGCGTGAACTTCAGAGCTTGTTTTACAAGCTGATGATTATATTGGCTGTCAGCGGAGCTTAAATCCTGGCATCTAGGAACCCACTTGAATACTTGTTCAAAGAATATCTGGGTCGGAAATACTCCCTTTTTCCTTCTTGAAATGTTAAAATTCAATAGGAAAGTGACCTGTTCAACGAGGAACTCTATTTTATAAAGATGTTTGCAGTAGGCCCTGGGTAAAAGAAAATATTTCATAAACCAGAGGAAGCCATTAAATCAAGGAGTGGAGAAAGAAATAGACTTGCTAAAGCAGTACCATTTTGGTGCGGGAAGGTGGTGTATTCAACATTTTTTACTATATTTGGCTGCAAACTCCTGACCGTTTTTGCCTTGATCTATGACTGAGAGTCTGTGGCAGGGGCTTCCTGCTGCATCAGAAGACTATCAATGATGATGATTGGGTGAATATTTTGAAAAGGAGAGAAGGAGTCAGTTTTAACTGGAAAGTCCTGGTGGATTCATGGAGATACTTGAATACGCTGACTGGACCCCAGGGAGTCTGCAGGTGGACCATGGACTGTCACTTCACTGGTGGGCAAAGCTGTGCCTAAAGTGACTTTAGACAGGGGCTGTCTCTGTTGCCACTTGGGTTCCCTGGGACACAGACTGAAATAGTTTAGCAAGCAGAATGTTTACTGGTAGTGCCTTTGGGGTCTGCACCTGTGGACAGAAGGTGAGGGAAGCAGAAGTGGGAAGAAGGAAAGATCCAGCTATGAGACAGTTCAGGGCCAACCTTGGCTGACCATTTGGGGAAATCTGGAGGTGAAATGGTCATTTCAGAATTGTTCCCAGTTGGGCTAAGGGCTGAGTTTTCACAGTATGGCATCAGTCACTCACTGGATTCAGGATGAGCTTGAGTGAGATGGGTCAGCTGGGCAGCTGAGGCAACTGTGGCTGGGCTGACAGGTGGAGGGTGTGGCCAACAGCACTCCTCATATCTGGGGCAATGAGGCCTTCACTGCTGTGTCATGTGTCCACTGCAGTTTTACTGAGGAGCCGGTAATGCCAAGCCTGTGCAGGGTTGGTTGGAGGTTTGACTGGGGTTCATCTAGGTTTCTCTAAAAAAGATCCAGTTGCTAACTGATTCACTAATTCCTTGCTGTAACTAACATTTGGGTGAGAACAAGCTCACAGCACCCATCCAGACTGCTATGGGATCTCTCCCCTTCCTGCAAGCATGAGGAGTCCATACAGAGGGGTGTCACTGGGGTTGATGCAGGCTCTGGGACTGGACTAACTGACTTCCCAGCCTTGCAAAGCTGTGGTCCAGCTGCTCAACCTTAGAACAATGGCTTGACCTCTCTGAACCTCAATTTCCTCCCCTTGAAAAATGGGAATAATTACTGTGCATACTTTATAGAGTGTTACAAAGCCCTTTCCTAGAGGATGTAGCAGTCCACCAAATATAGAGGTATTGCTACTTGTATTGTCAGCAGTAAGTCAGGAGAGGATCCACTCGTCTGTCTTTCCCAGTCCTGACATTAGCATGATGGCAACGCGACTTCAGCCTGGCCTCTGTGGGCAGAGGTTCCTTTTGGGGTCACATGTGTCCTTCAGTGTTGTTCAGTGATATCTCTAGGGCTCTTACTGGTTAAATCCATTTATGGCCACCAACAGGTACAGGGGAATCTCCAATGAGACATTTTTACCTAGGCACTGTCTTATGTAGA
>VMDR010003233.1:0-75177 GCA_007922815.1 Macrotus californicus
AAACTTTAGCAAAAGACATAAAGTAATTAAAGAAGGGATAATACTGCATCCCTGGATGGGAGGACTTAATATCATAAAGATTTTATTTCTTCCCAAACTAATTTACAAATTTAATATAATCTCTAACAAAATACCAAATGGAATTTGCAAGGAATTGGACAGGCTGATAAAAAAAAATTAAAGCAAATGAAAAAACATACAAGATAGTTGAGTCAATCTTAACAAGAAAGAACAAAGGTCTTGCCCTCCCAGATATCAATAAAAACATTGCGCAGATACACTAATTAAAACAGGATGATATGGGTACAGAAATAGATAATCATATTCATAGAACAGAACACAGAGTCCAGAGACAGTCCAATGAATACAACAGAATTCAAAATATAATAAAAGTGCCATTCCATTAACTACTCAACAAATGGTACTGAAACAATCGGCTGTCCGTTTGCACAAAGCATAAAGTAAAAAATAAAATCTCTTTGTCACACAAGTTGCTCACACACACAGAAGTCCAGAGTACTTAAAGACCTAAGCTCCAAATACACATAAGCAGGACTGCCTATGTAATGTGTGGGACCCACTGCAAAACGACAACGTCAGACTTTCTAGACGGCTACAGAAGAGAATTAAACAACGTGAGGAGGGAGATGGAGGGGCTTCTGAGCACAAAATAATAAATAAAAAAGATAAATTTGACTACCTCTAAATTTAAAACTTCTGCCTGACAAAAGATACCATAAACAAAGTTTTAAGACAAGCCACAGGGGAAGAAAAAATTTACAACACATATGAGACGGACGATCAATATCTAAAATATATTTTGAAAAATCTACCAATCAATACGAAAAACAAGTTACCCAATACTTAAAAACTGGGATAAAGGATGTGCAAGAATAATTTGTAGAAGAGAAAATTAAAGAGCCTTTAAACATGAAAATCTGTTCAGCCCCTGAATACTCAGGCAAATGCAAATTGAAACAAGGAGATATTTCTTTAACCACAAATAAAGTTTGATGGTGTCAAGTGTAGGCAAGTGCGCAGGGAAACTGCTGGCGGGAGGGTGCGCCAGCACATTGGAGGGGACAAGCTGGCAGCACCAAAACAGAAAATCAGCAAACCTACCACCTAGCAGTTACTTCTCTGTTTATTAACCTAGAGAAGAGCTTCCCATGCTCATGTCCACAAGAAGTCGTGTACTGGAATTTATTTGCTGAGTAGCAATAAAAGTCATACAGCAAAAATTAGGGAAAAACTTGAATGACCAACAATAGGGGAATGGTTAAATAGTATCTACACGCTTTTTATCACCCATGCATATAACAAATGCTCTGCAGCAGTTAAACAGTGTAGAACCCGATGCCTACAAACATCAAAAGCTCTCCCAGACATATTTTTAAAGGAAAAAATTGCTACTATTATGTTGTTGAATTTTTTTTAAAGAACCACATACCTGAACTATGTATGTCTATAGGAATACATGTGTACATATGAAATACACAGAAAAAGACCTCAAAGCCCAAGGACAGGATCTACCAAATCAATGACGGTAGTTTCCTCTCCGGAGAGAAATGGGATTGATTGGGTGGCGAACAAAGGGAATTTTAGCTGAATCTGTGATGTGTGAATACTTTTTAAAATACTTTTTTAAAAATATTCACAAATTGTTTAATACTTAAAAATAACGTAAAATGTTTCTGGATCAACACTGAGGACTTTGAAGATGGGTGTTACCCTAAACACTCCTTCTGAACAACACTGAATAATTTCAAATCGCCTGTGCCAAAAGTGTTTCTTCCATCTCAAAGAAGAAGAAAGGACGCCCAGATATTTTCTTGAGACTTCTTGCTATGTGCTCATTTCTCATTTCCCCTTCATACACCAAGATCAATTATTAAAGTGACTTCAACATCCCAAATCCGCATGACAACAGCACTGCCTGAACTGCCTTTGATGGTTTGTGCTCATTGGCAAACTGCTGTATCACAACTGGCCAGGAGACACTGCAGAGCAAGGTCGTCTCTAAAGCAAATCGTACAAATATTTTAAGTACCTTCTTGAAACAAAGCAGATTGTTTCAAATCGTCATTCAGACTTTAAAAAAAATTTTCAGTACATGTAAACATTAATATCTGCCCCCGGGACACAAGCACAATAATATTTTCTAAGTCACGAAACAGGGTATTTGTTCTTTATCCATTCTCACCTGAACAGAGTTGTAAAGAGTTTTCCTCAGGAGGTGTTACAGGCATTTATTCACTATGCATTATATTTACCTATCTATCTGAACACGCTAGGTCTCTCTAAAGTCTCTTCCATTATATTATATGGAATTAGTGAATGAATTCTAACAAAAAATTTTAATAGCAGCTTTACTGAGGTATAATTCACACACCATACAATTCGCCCATGTAAAGTATACAATTTAGTGACTTTTAGGATATTTGCAGAGTTGTGCAACGGTCACCATAATTGATTTTAGGACATTTTCATCAAACCCTAAAAAAAAAGGTCCCACATCTATTAGCAGTCTGTCCCTTCAAACCCCCACCACTACCCTAGGCAACCTTCTGTTACCACAGATTTGCCCCTCTTGACATTTCATATATAAGTGGACTCATAAATATGAGGCCTTTTGTGACTGGTTTCTTGCCCTTGCATATGTTTTCAAGGTGCTTCTATGTCGTAACCGTGTATCATTACTTCATTTCTTTTTATTGCCAAACAGAATTCCATGGTACGGATGTGCCACGCTTTATTTATCCAATAATCAGTTAATGGCTATTTGGGTGGTTTCCACTTCCGGGGTATTATGAATAACGACGATACAAACATTTGTGTATAAGTTAAAATGCTTTTTTAAAAATGCAGAACAATTCTATGTCAATGTGTGCTGAATGATTTAGAAAGTAGGACAATTAAAATACATTTCTTCTTTATTTGCCCTAACAAGTAATTGTTAATGAATCAAATGAGCCATTTTATTAAAATAATGAACAGGAAACAATTATTGATATCATACTATGATTAACTTCTAAAGTAACCTTTTCATAGATGCTAAATTTTAAGAAATGAGTTTTTGTAACTGGAAAAATACCCTTGACCAGAAATTAATTTATTGACTAGAATTTTCTGAAGAGGAAGTACTGAAAGGGCTTTCTGGAATGTGGAGGGGGTAGGGGTGTTTTAATCTTGCCAATCACTGGAGTAAAAACATTTTGTTGGCAAAAATACTTTGCATTCTGACTTGGAATAACAAAGTAATTGAAGATAAAACCACTAAAAAAAGAAGATATTTTGTTTTTAAAACACTTTTTGCCCATGGATGTAATTAACTGCCCTTCAAAAGCGCAGAAGTACTGGACAGGTAAGACGTATCCATCCAAAGGCTTTGCAGGTGGCCCTTGCTTTCTAACTGTCTCAGTATAAACTGTTATTCCTTCAGCACCGTTCACTGAGTGGGTTCTAGGGACCATCCCTTCCACTAAGAAACCCACACCTTAAGCGATCCAATACAACAAAAGAGAGAGTTTAAGAAAATCTTTACTTATTGCTCTTTAAGCAATTTTGTTTGAGCTCCTATACCAAAAGAAGATGATTCATAAAGAACAAATTTTTAATCTTATATTCATTTACTTACTCTTTTTATGTGGTAAAATGAATATAAAAGAAAACCTCTACCACCTTAACCATACTAAACTACACCCAAATGAGGGAGCTCATTTGGTTAGAGCGCTGCCAGATGTGCCAAGGTTGCAGGTTCGATCCCTGTTCAGGGCACATACAAGAATCAACCAATGAATGTGTAAGTAAGTGGGACAACAAATTGATCTCTCTTTCTCTCTCTCTCTCTCTCTTCCCCCTGCCCCTAAAATCAATTTTTAAAAAGTAAAAAAAAATCTCTACCTGATTATTATATGATTAAAAAGAAGAGACAAAAGAACTGTTAATCATTTTTAAATATTATGATATAATAAGAGTTAACATGAAATTATTTATGACAGGATTGATAACTTGTTTTAACTTTTTGATCAGCTGCATAGAATAACTATGGAATTAAAATAAAAGCCACAGTGGATTCCACTTACAGACTAGACAAACAAAATGTGAAACCCAAACTAAAATTTAAATCAGTAATAAGAAATCAGTCCACCATTAAGTTGTATTCTCAAAGTTCCTGTGTAAATCAGTTGTCTACCATTCCAAATCCATTGTCCCATAAACCTACACTATAAACAGTGCTTATAACTCCAGTCCCACCCAGAAAAGCCTGCTTAATCCATAATGTAGCTGAAATAATGTGCAAACAACATTTTAAAAATGGGGAAATTATTGTTGAAATGCTAGTGATTAAACCGAACAGAAAATAATTTCAATTCAGTAGAAATAATGTGATGAACTTTTATTTTGATCCTCCTACTCAATCCAGTATATGAAGGAAACCCCGTTCACGGAAGGGGCATGAAGGAGAGACACCCTCTTCTGCTGGAATTCTAGGGCCCTCCAGACCCACCGCAGGAGCTGGGAAGGCTGGGAACAGGCATGGGCACTCTGCCTCCTTTTGCTTTTCCCATTTCCCACTACTCCGACCACCTTTCCCTTCCCTTCTGTCCCAATCCTGCCAACTTCCAATCTTTCACTCAAATATTTCCACAAAGGCCATCTGAGTCTGCAAGGACCTTGTCTGAAACAAGAAGCCCACTGTTCCCATAAATGCACACTGTTCCTCTGGCAATGAGCATTTATGGACCTGCGCTGCTCTTGCTTTTGCTAGGCAGCGAGGGTTATCTGTTGGCCAACAAGGGATCCAGGGTGAGGGCAGGAGGACACAAAGGACTGAACCTCTTCAGAGAAAGCTACAGAAGAGCTCCAAGAGAAAGAGAAAGGAGGGAAGGGTGGAGAGGATGAAGGAGTCATAGCTAAACAGTGATGGGTCAGAAAGGCCCTTCCTACGTTCATAAAGTGGAACCACGAGCTCAGGGTCTACAAATTTGCTTTGGATAGGAAAAGGAAAGTGAAAGTGAAGGCTGTATAAACACTCCTGATGTTGGTGTCTACACATACCCATGAACTTTACTGAGCACCTAGTACACAGAGGGTACCATTGGATACACTAATCCTAGCGGCTTAAGACTTCAATATACGAATTTTAGAAGAACACGATTAATTCCATGACAAGTGTCAGGGATGACTCCATGGCTTTTGGCCTGACCCAGGGAAAAGACAGAGAACCATCTGAGCTCACCATCGAACGACGGGTAGGCTTCGGGCACACCGGAGAGAGGCACTGGGAGTAGAAATCAGTAGAGTGAAAAGATCAGCGGACGTGATTTGAGTGCTTACTCCATGCACAGCACCATGCTGAGCACTTACACGCATTACTTCATTTAGTCCTCATAACACCATAATGTCAGGATTATCGTTTCCACCCACCAATCAGCAAGCAGAGACTTAACCAGGTCACACAATACGCCCAGAGTCACACAGCTACTAAGTGGGATACAGGAATTCGGATCCAAGCGCTCTGATGACGGTGGTCATGCCCTTAACCACTGCCCGTACCTCCCCTACCACAGAAAGCCACGGTTGAAGGCATAAAACCATAAATCAGCCATAAACATAATCAAAACTTTAGGTATGATACCCAAGAGATCAAGTTTACCACTGTCCTCCAACAGAAGTAGGCTTGAATTCAAAAGGCGATTACATGATTTGTCCAATACTAGCTACCTAGAACAGACCTTAATTAGAAAGTTCTTTATTTTACAATACTAAAAAGAAAAGAAAGCTTAAATGTAGTTGGTTACTAAACTACGGAATAACCTTACAACAGGGTGGCACGCAACCACTAAAGCAATAATGTAGAGAGCTACTCTGATGACGTGGACAGACAGCTAGTGTTATAATGCGCTTTTTAAAAGCAGGTAATAAAATAGCATTTTAGAATAACCTTTTAAAACTCTTGTATATTATACATATATGACAAAGTGTAAATGAAAATACACTGAAATGGAGAGTGAGAAAGTGGATAATTTTCACTTTCTTTTTTATACCTCTCTACTGTGTCTGATTTTTTTCTATAGTAAATATACATTGTAAAAATCAGAAAAACAATAACGTTACTGCCAATCTAGAAAGATTTTTCAAAACTATTTCCTTTACACTTGGCTGCCCACACTCCTCCGAAGCTTGCAGGCTCTCAGGATAGGATACGGCCTTTGAGCCTTCTGGGAGTAACTTCTCTTAGGTGGCTCTTCTTGCACCCGATGCAACCCCCAGGAGGACATTTGTCAATAGAAGCGCTTTAGAGCTTACAGGTTGGTACAGAGGACAACTGTACTCGCCATTCATAACTCAGACTCAGAGAATCAACTTTTCACAAATGAAGTGTCTGACCTCAGGAAGCGCAAGCCTATTATTCAGCTGGTATTTTTAGTAATATCAAATCTGCCAAGATTGTCATTGATGTCAAAGCCATTTATGTCAGGATTATAAAACAAAGCACTGATAACAGTGTTTGAAAGGAGGCAGCTAAGGGCATGAGAAAGAGAGAGAGCAGGGGACATGCTACGGGGCAAACCAACCGAAAAAGTCGTTGTAGCATGGTACTTATTAATTCAAGCTAGCTGGACAGCAAACTCTTGTTGAGCTCTTTATTCTGTGCAGGGCGCCATGCTACGCCCTGCGAAGATAAAGAAAAGTCAGATGCAGCCCCTTCGGGACTTCTGTCATTTTCTAATATGCAGTCCATGGCCTAAAACACAACTCCGTTCCATCCATTGAGGGGAGGTACCCAGGTGAAGTGGAAGTCTTCCGATGGCGCTCATCTGTCACAAGTTTTACTGACATTGCTTCTTTTATTCACTGCTTTCGAGGAGGTCCAGGAGAGGGATGGGGTAACGTGAGGAGGACAGACGCACAGACAGCTGATGAAAACATAAGAGGAAGCAGTGGAAGTACTAGAATAAACACTGAACTTGGGAGAGAAGGTGCCTGACAAAGGGGACAGAACGCACCAGAAGGATGGGAGAGCAGCATGTGAGACAGAGCCACATCTGGCTCTGTGCCAGGACGAGAAAAGACAAGGGCAGCGTGGAGACCCCATGAGCAAGCACCCTGAGGCTCCAGCGCTCCACTGGGGTTCTGAGAGTGACACCAGTGGGCCCCTGGGAGGGAAGGAAGCACTCTTCCTCCAGGGCGTGTTTCCTGGTCTGTCTGTGGGAAAACGTACAGAAAGACTATATGGAGCCCTTCACCACACCGCCCTGTCCTTTCTCTCCTACCCTGGCTGCAGGAAAGCCTGTTCACAAGCAGATGTGGTACCAACTCAGCTTCTGTAAAGAATAAAAGAGAGCTGCTTTGCCCCCTACATAATCACAGAATATTCTCATATACACTTGGACAAAAGAGAACTAGGCACTCTCCGTGGCTGTCCGCTGGTCCACAGGACAAGGAGGCTTCTGTCGGGGGCGGGGGGACCAGAGTTAGGAACTCATGTAGACTCAGAGAAGCAGCTTCTCACACAATCACTTGTCTCACCCTAGTAATTCATGTAATCTACTACTTCCCCTCTGCTTCTTTGAGCACTGACAGATTCAATTCAACAAGTTTTTTTCTTAACTACACACTCTGCTAAACAGTAGGGCAAAAGGGTAAGAACAGCCTTTGCTCTCGAGGGGTTTACAGTCCACGGGGAAGCACAAGCAGGACTCCAGCAGGTGTGGCAGGCCTGTGTTGTGACCCTGGATGGAGCTATGGTCTATGCAGGAACGCTGTGTACACTTACACCAAACCAGTGAGACAGCATTTTCTCTTCCAGTCCATTCGATTCAGGTGTATTTAATTTTTTTAAAAAAATGGGTCATAATTGTAGCCTGAGAAGTAGATGGGGCCTGTGGGAGCAGAGCAGAGGGGCCGTTGGCCCGGCCAGGAGGCCGCCAGCACCTCACGGAGACGATGTCCGTGCCAAGGATAACCAGAGTGAGCGGAGGAGGGAAGCGACTCCAGGCAGAGCAAACATCGCGACAGGTGCAGGCACAAAACGTGCCGTCTGCTCAGTGGACCCACCGGCATCGGGCATCATCGGAGCGTAGGCTGTGACACAGGGAGGGACAATGAATGGGGTGCTGAGTAGATGGGAGGCAGGAGAAGGGGGCCCTTGGGGTCAGGGTGAGGGGCTATAGCTTGTGCTGCTGGCCCAGGGGCTTGGCTGAAGGCGAATGCTCTGATTTGCCTTTTCTGGAAACCATTCTGCCTAGGTGACAACTAACTTTAACTTTAAGAAAGGCAAAAACAGAAGAAAAAAGAGTACTTAAGAGGCAACAGTGGAATTGAGAGGGGGATGGGGTTTTTAACACACCATGAGTGAAGGGGACCCAGGAAACCCCAGTGACAATGTCAGCAGGCAGGAAAGCACAGAGTGCGCAATCACAGCTGTGAGTGTGAACGGCACAGTGGTGGGACGAACAGGAGGCCACCATGGGAACCGTTGGCAGCCCCCTCCCCTGGGTCGTGGGAAAGGACAAAGAGGCCAGGAAGGAGGCATGAGACTGGAGGCTGGGTCAGAAACACACCCACAGCGGACAAGCGTGGAGGTCCAGGGGTCAGAGCACGAGGCAGGCTGCGGCCTAAAAATCAAAGCAGTCGCAGGTCTAGGGGCAGTAACTGCGCCAGATGTCGTCCAGAAGTGGGAGCAGCAGCCACCCCTCCTGCAGCATCTCCTGGGGGCTGGCACCATTTATTATAGATACATGTGATATCCTTTATCATATGTCTCTCAGTATTTCAGAGAGAGGTGAGCATGCTCAGAGGCTGCAGAGAAAGTCAGTCTGGAGAAAGCATCTGAAGATGAGGCAAGGAGCCAGAAAGATAGTAAGGATGGGTGGTGCTGGGTCACCAGAGGCACAGCTCACCCCAGAGGTTGGGGGCAGGGCCGAGCAAGAGGGTGTTGCCTGGCCGCTTTGCACAGGAAAGCAATCCAGCCATCCCCTGCCTTCCTGTCATTTAATGAGGGCTTTTCTTATCCTCTACGGCTTTCCTCAAATCCCACTCATCTGGGATTTTGAATGCCTCTGCCTCAATTAGGAATATTGTGTTTTTACAGTGTGAATCTTTTTGCTCAGACCTGAAGGCCTCAGGTACCACCCACCACCCACACGCTTGGTATTCCTTCTGCTTCCCCACTGCCCTGCCGAACGGAAATAGTCTGGAAATAGTCGCTCAGTCTCTTCTCCTTCTATAATGTCTGGAAACAAACATCTTTCTGAGGTTTTCTAAAATATGTTACTCTGCAGGGAAACAGATGGAGTGGAAATAACAAAAGTATCACCCCAACGAAAGCTGTCCCCAATATCCTGTGCGGTGTCGACAGAACAGGACCTTAGACTTTTGCACTCAGAGGCTCTACAATTCTATCATAGTTTTTCTTCCACTGAGGCCTAATCCATCTTTATTGATTGTATTCTAGAGTAACCACCTTTTGATCGTTTTGTCCAATAGTATGCACGCCCGTAGATCTGATACTTTTCTCATTTACTTACGTGTCCGTGACCTGTCTTGTTTGCGGCTGTGTGTCCAGCACAACAGACACAAATATCTGTAGAAGGAAAAGATGCTCTCTTTGGGCCTGGCCCCTGAAGACCACCTCCTGAGAGACAGTGAAATACTGGTGGGGCAAAAGCAGACTTACAGTTGTGTGTATGTGAAACACAGAGTCCATTCTTGTAGTACCACTTCTCAGTCACTGTATTGTGTATTTGTGTTTGTGTCGTGTGTTTGTGCTGCAACCGTAAACCCAGTCTCCCCGTGCCCTGTGTAATCATGGGATTTGGTGAAAGGAAATGCTGGATGCAGAGCTCAAACCCATCACTTTGGCCTTGTGAGTCTCACACCCCAGTAAACACAACCAACAGATTTTCCTAAAATAAGCATTTAAAATTAAAATTCCACTGCCCAAAGATCTGTATTTGTTGCTAAGTCAACAGACCTAGAAATTCTGGAAGACTAAACCCTAGTAGTTTGAATCTATGCAAATTTCAACAGTTCTTAGACTACTGCCTTACCCCCCAAATTGGCAAAAAAGAGCGTGTGATTACCCATTTACCTTTAGTGCCATCTATAGTGTGAATTCTATTTTCTACACGGGCACAAACATGTATGGGCCTTGGCTGATTTTCAGGAAGATAGAACATACAATAATGGACTCACAGCATCCCTAAAAAGGGTTATATTTAGACAGAGACAAGGCCAGATGTTTCAAACACACTACATCGCTAGCTATTAATAAGTTTTAAAAGTAGACTAAAAGTTAGAGACGGGACTAATAAGCTCCCTCAAACACTTGCATACATGTTCCTCATATTACTGAATTCTTTTGCTCTGTCAGAGTGACAGCGTGGGCTGTCCTCATTTCAGGCACAAACATGAACGCCGTCAAGTGCGCGTAAACACTTGACGTGCAGAACTCGAGCCCGGGTGAGGCATCAACAAAAGGAGAAGAGGCCCAGGAAGAGGGGCTCCGAAGACCTCTCCTGTTCCAGGCGCTTCCAAGGAGCATCCAGCCGCCTGGCACCAGTCTCATCTCACTGCTTCTACGTGTTACCTTTGCACTACACGAGCAACAAGAAATGGGTCACTGTTTCCTGGTTTCACACAGAAATATATTCAGAAAAGGACCAACCAAAAACTGCTAGGAAAAAGAAAAGTCAACACGCAGTCTCCCACACGTAGATTGCTTTCTCTGAGGCTGTGGCTTCCCCTCCTGTGGCCGGTCAACTCCTGCAGCGGCTGACGGGTTAAGGCTGGGTGGGGAGAAAAGTGAGGGTGGCAGGCTTCTTGTATTCCTTTCCAAATGTGCTTTTTTTTTGGTTTCTGTAATGCCTCTTCTGCCCTCTATTTGCAATGATCATTGAAGTCACCACTGAAAGTTGACTATAATTCTATGTTCTAATTATTATTTTATAGTCCTTTAAAAATTCACTAAAGGGCATTTTTATATAGTGAAGAAACAGTTCTTAGTCTAATTATCCAAAAGCTTTATAAAATCATCACAACTTTGTTTAAAAAACAGATCCAAGCATGATTAAATTGCTTGTCTAATATAAGCGAAGCAATGTTTCTGGCAGGTGATTTATAATTCACTTCACGTGAGTAATTGATACAAATGTATTTAACAATGAATTAACACAATTGCATTATATCGGCAGTTGTGCTCGAAAGAAGTACTAAAAATGATGTAAGACAAGTAAGTACATCATGAGATGGAACATTAAATCACATCCCAACTGCCACTTTTCAGACCAATGTTTCATCATTTCTATTACATCATTTAAAATCCAATAGAAAAACCGTAACATGTTATCCAAAATTAATGCCAGCATAACACTCTCTGCACGGGACGGTGCCTGCGACATGGCTCTTTTGTCTGTACTGCGCCGTTTATAAAAAGGAAGAAGCATCCTTAGAAATCAGCAGCAGTGAGAGGGAAATTGAATCCCATGTGAGGAAAACACAGGCCACTAATTTCCATCCAAGTGTAACTCGTAGTCATTAAAACTTGTCACCAAGAAAGGACTTTGCTACAGGCTTTGGTTGATTTTCCAGACTTCCCACAGCAGGTGGGAGTTTCATCTGAGTAGGTCAACCATCCACGGAAGGCCACAACCTGCAAGTCCTGCCTAGCCGGAGGGCCTAGAAGGGCAGGTGGGTATCTCAGGAAAGAAGCATCCCGTTCTTTGATTTATATCATTAACACAGCAAATAACTCAATTTAAGGACCATAACTGATTCCAAAGAAGTGCCCTGTGATTCCTGCCTTTTGCCTGGAACTGGCTGAGACCTACCGCGGGTCATTCACTCCAGAAAACAACCTCCCAGATTCTCAGTGCTATCCTCAGGTCTCAGTTCACCGCCTTCATTTCCAGTGTAGCAAATTCACAGTTAGTGACTCCCAGTGTTACGAAATGTAGTTGCATCTCCACTGGAGTTTAGTAAAAGGGTTCCTTCCAGTAGCCTATTATTGTCCTGAAGACAATGAACTACCAGACTTGAAAGTAGACCATAGGTAAATCAAATATAAATCCTGATTCAACCCATCCTACCTTCTCTGCATTGATGGCTCTCAACCAGGGACTGTGGGCTCCCGAGCCGACACTTCACAATGTCTGGGGGTGCATTTTAACTGCCATGGCTGTGGGGCAATGGGGAGAGGCGCTGCTCACATCTAGTGGACAGAGACCAGGAAGGCTGCTAAACATCCTACCATACAGAGCAAGCCCCTACAACAAAGGGTTATCCAGCCCAAAATGTCAATAGTGCCAAGACTGGAAACCCAGAACTATAAAAATAAGATAATAAGATTTAAGGGTACTGCCTCAGCCTGGACAACATCAGAAAACCTGAGCCATAACCAAAAACAGAAAAAAAGATGACTTCCAACAGTCATTCTTTTCCTGACCTCTGACACACAGAAAGCATTAAGTATAGCCTTCCTTTTTGAAAAGATATTGCTTAGCCAGGTAAAAAAAATGTATGTACAAAGTCAGATTCACTTTCATAGTTAATATTCCTAGCCTTCAAAAAAAAAAAAGACCTGATCACTTAAAAAAATAAATCTCCCAGGAAAACAACCTTTTCTCATGTAAAATGATAAACATTTAACATACCATTCTTGTTTGCTTGTCTGCTTTTCTTCTTTTTAAAAACAAGTTGGCAAAAACACAGAGAACCAACCAACCACAGTTATCAAACAGATGCACATGGCATTCTGGGTGGCCTAAAAGCCACGGAACTCCACCTCCGACTCCTGCAAACAGCATTCACGGGGCAGCACGGCTTCCCTGGGAGCCCGTGGTCCAGGCTGACGAGCACAGCACGACCGCTCTGAGCCACGCACACACAGGCCGTCCCGTTACCAGACTCGTCTCCAAAAGTCTCCTAAACAGGCAGAACACGGCAGTGCATTCTCGCAGTCAAAACCAGGGAAGCTCCAAAATTAAAATCTTAAAAAGTCAGACTTCCATGAGGCACCTAAACTTTTACTTCTAAAAGTTTAGAAGGAAATCTTCATTCCAGAATGATCGACGCCATGGCCTGTGGTATTTTATCTCCTAAGATTCCTGGAGTCACTTGGAGGCTTTGCTTCATTTAGTACTGAGGGTCCAGACTGGGCAATCTTCAGTCTTGTTCTGATTCCAAGAGAATGTGTTCTCTTGGACATGCCACATAGAAAGCAATCTATGAACATGCAAAGACTAGAGCCACCATCCACCTGAACTGTCCTTCTGGTGTTAATTAGTGTTTCCAAGAGGGAAGACAGCTTTGAGCTGTGAGGGGAAATGCAGGCTGCAAGCCCATAAACCAGGAGCAGTATTTGGTGAGCTGGACTTTCATTTCTCCGTCTAGCTTTTGAGACAGCCTCCCCACACAAACTGCATAAAAACTCTTTGTTAGACTACATGTCCTGATTTTTGGTTTTACAATTTTATTTTTAGCTTTTTTATTTTTTAACTTTGGGAATAAAAAGGTGGACTCCTACAACACATTTTATACCATGAAAGTCCTGACTGTTAAGATTTAAAGATAGAAAATGATAATAAAAGTGAATATTTATACAAATGCCAATACTTATATAACTCAAGTTTGAAGACCTTTCTCAACACCAAAGGCAGAAATCATGAACAAAATTGTTTATTATATTCAAAAAACTTTCTGATCAACGAAACAACATGGACAGAAGCAAGCACAGTAACAAACTAGAGGAATGTTACAACAAATTAGGGAAATTCTGCAACAAACATAAAAGACAAAGGGTTAAGCAACTAAAATATTTATAGAGCCCTTAGAAATAAGACAAATGGTTAAAGAAAAAAATAAGCAAAAAAAACCCATGAATATGCAATTACTGGAAATATAAGTAGTAAATAAATATTAAAAACTGTAACCTCACCAGTATTCACAGAAACACAAATTAAAACAAAGAAAAGACACGTGTTTCTGACAATGAGGTTGGTACAGATTCACGCAGTGACAGTGCCCAGGGATGCTGAAGCTACGGGAAATGGCAGCACCCTAATTGCTAGGGGGACTAGAAATCTGTAAAGCTTTCACGGAGGCAATTTGACTACATTGTTAAAAGATTTTAAAATCTTGTTTCCTTTGAACCAACAATTCCATTTCCAGAGTGTATCCAACAGAAACAATGCGGAAAGTTCATAAAGATGCACATATTAAATGCATTGTTTATATTTTTTTAAGTGAACAACTACCAGAGGGCTGAGCATCTCCGCCTCCACACGCAGGCTCAGCAGTTGCTACCCACTGTTGATTCACGCTCCGAAGAGCTCTCCAGGGTCTCCTTCTGTCCGCCTGCACCATCATCACCTAGTTCAGGTCGTCATGACTCCTCACTGGGATTGCCGCAGCACCTTCCTGAAGGTGCTACAGCATCCATCCCCTCCCAATTCACTCTCCACCTGGCAGCTATGAGATTTTAAAAACATAAACCGGGTAACTTCACGCCCCTGATAAAAGCCTTCAAGTGGCCTCTGGTAGCCTAAATCCAAGTCCTTAACACCTGTAGAGAGCTGTGGCTCTCCTGTCCCTGATTACCTTGCCAGCCTCCTCTCCCAACCCTGCCTGCCCAGCCACACACGGAAGTTCCTCCAGTGAGTCACGCTGGTCTCCATGCATGCCGCTCTCCCTCTCCTAGAGCACAGGGTGCCCATACTATCCCATCGCTTAGTTAACCTATATCCTTCCAACATATTCTTCAGGGCTCAGTCTGGCAGATGGTTCATCTGGGCAAAACTCCTGCCTCTCTGCCCTGTTTGAGTTAAACGGAGCGCCAAAGCACACACTATCCACAGCGCTGTTCACTTATTTGGTCATGGCACTGATGGCCCTGTGCCGGAAAGATGGGTTTAACTGGGGGTCACTCAGTGTGCAGGCATCTCAGGAGGTCACTTTTATCAGTGCTCCGCGTTCTCAGCAAAGAAAGTCTTTGCGGGCTCAAAAGCGCCCTCTCTGATCCGCGCACCACGTTCTAGGTCCATAACACCAACACCCTTTCTCTCACACATGCCCAACTGTTCCATAACACATACGCCTAAGACAGCAAGACACTGGGCAGATGCACTGGAGCTGCTGCACGTTTCACAGATAATTTTTGTGGTTCTTGGGTCCATACTGGTTGTTCTCCTTTATGGCTTATCAGATGTGATTTTTGTTGTTCTGGAAACAGATCTCACCTAGTTCCTTGTATTCTTTTTTCTAAAACAACTTATTACTCACCTCAGCAGAGCACATTACACTAGTACGGCTTTCACAAACTAAGAAGAGAATTTTTTAAATAGTTACTTCCTCCCAGCACCTTCGGTAATGATCAAAGATGAAAAGCAACCTAAATGCCCCTCAAGAGGAAACTAATTAAATAAATTATACATCAATCCAATGTAGCAATACGCAGGCATAAGAATGAGAAACTCTTCATGAGTGACTTGGAAAAGGTCAGGAAATAGTGTAAGGTAAAAAAAGACAGTGATGAACAATAAGTTATATGCCGCTACGTGTAAAAAGGGCAGGCAGGTCCCTGGTGTGTGCAGAAAGTACCTCTGGAAAAATCACACCTGTGGGGAGGGAAACTGAGTGGCAGAGGCCGGCATGGGGAGACGTTTCCCTGTATAATCTTTTACTTTCCAGCTTGACGAGTATACACTACATGTTGCAATGATCGCTTACTTTGGATTTTCATTTAACTAAACAGGCGCGAATGTTTGCTGAGACTCTTTATATAGGAAGCACAAAAGCTAATTGTAATATCTACTCCCCCCCCAAAAAAAAAAACCCACAAAAAATGTTAATTTCCAGGGCTCCCAAACAAGGCTGTCAGGAGACAGGAGTAGCACCATCTTCCTGCCAGGTCATTTAACTATCTCAGTGGAGGGCGGCTGCCGTCTCTCGGGTCTCTCCGCTCCTTCCTCAGTCCCTCACCCTAACCGTCCTGAGCGGCAGCCGCGTCAGACACCCCCACTGTCTAACAACACTTGGCTGCGTCTTGGAGGCAGTGTGAAAGTGGGGTGGTTTCTTCGCAGAAAGTGGTGCTGAGCTCAGCTTTAAAGGAAAAGCAAAACTATGAAATTGTACAGTGAAGCAGCACTCACTACAAATTCTGCTTCTGTGACGTATATAAAAAATGATGGACTAAAGAAAACAAGAGAGGAAGGAAAAAGAGAGAGGGAGGAAAAAGCCTTCACTCCCATAGGCTCTTCCTTTTCCTCTGACTTGGCACAGGCATCATGGCAGGGCAAGGGGGGTAGCTGATTTCCTCCTGATCAGTCTCAGGGCTGTGTCTACAATGAGTAAGTTATAATTCAGACCTTAGATTCATTTTCCCTACACCTTAAAGAGAAGTACAAGGGATTAATATGCTCCGGATCTCCTATGTTTTCTAGTGCCATGGAGGTATCATGCTCTCCCAGCCTGAACCAGTAAAGAGAGAGGGCCCTTTCCCCAAGGACTCAATGGGGAGAAAATTCAGTAGAAATCCCAAACAAAATAATGATAGCCATGAAACATCTTACTTCCTGTCTTCATACCAAAACAAAAATAAACCACAAAACAAAACTGCTAAGTTTAATTATCAAGTTACTAAAAAAATTAATTATATCCAAAACATGGGAGAGAAATAATGAGCATTCCAAAGATTCTTAAACAAGAAGAAAAAATTTGACCCAGTTGTCTTATGAAACCATCAGTTGTAATAATACTCATATGTTATTGCCAAAAAAGATGTTGCTAACCAGAAATAAAGATAGGTTTTGAAAACAATCCTTGAGGCATCACATACACTGAGAGCTGGTACTAAATAAACCAGCTGGTAGAATGACTATCAAATCCAGGCCTAATGAATATATATAAATCCAGATGCAACTAAAAATTAAGTGGAACTTATTGCATTTGAGGACTTAATGCCTTACACCAGAGGTCCCTAACTCCAGGCTGCTGCAGACCAGTACAGGTCCAGGCCTGTTAGAAACTGCACAGCAGGAGGAGAGCTTGAAGGTGATGCACTTGAACCGTCCCAAAAGCATCCCTACCGTCTGTGGAAAAATTGTCTTCCACGAAACTGGTCCCTGATGCCAAAAAAACATTGGGGACCGCTCTCTTAAGATGCTTTCATATCCAATATCTCAGGGAATCCCTACCAGATAACTTTGTCAGATAGGTATTATTATTATTACAACTACTATTATTATTACTATTACTATTATTATTATTTTGCAAAGGAGAAAACTTCACCTAAAAAAACAGTGGAGATTTGCCTGGGTGGTTTTCTTTTCTATTCCTTAATGTCAATAGATGTTAATTAAACTGCATTTAGCAAGAACACTGATAATGCAGCCAGGTTATTCCATTTGCTGATAAAGTCTGTATTTAATTTATTTTTAAAGGAATAGAGCTTTTATGAGTTTTTTCCTAAGTGTAAGAAGCAAATGAGGAGGGAAGAGGAACACAAATTCAAAAGAGATCAAACAAGAAACAATAAGCAGGATTCAAAGGTTCTTCATCTATTCCCTGTATCTTGTTCTAAGTTCACATCAAAACGTGCCCGTGAGTGTTCGTGCTGACAGAGGCGCAGACATGGATCTGCGCACAAACGGGTGCCTGCCCTCCAAGATCTCCTCGCCCAGCAGAAGGGCTAGACCTGAAAATTAAAAATACCAAATAATTTCACAAGTATCAGTAAAAGAAGAAATGGTAATCCAGAGAAGGAAAGGAATGTGTCCCCCTGGGAAGGGTGGTCAGGGAGGAACACCTCTGCTGAGGATGTGACATCTGGGCAGAGGAAGGGGACCTGGCCAGAGAACAAGAATTTCAAGGAGAAGCATTAATGTAAATATGCGGCCCCATGCTACCACCTGCATTGACAGAAGGAAAAGTACAGACTGAGCTGACTGGAGTATACATCTCAGAAAACTGGACACCTGAAGATAAGCCAAAAAGGAGATGAGGAGATAAAGATGGCTCCAAGATTCCTTGCTTAGCTCATTTAAAAAAAATGCCACTAATGACACAGAAACCACTGGAGGAGAAGCCGACTCAAAGAGACAATGATGGTGACATTTGGGACATTCCGAACTTCAGGTACCTGTAAGAGAGTTCCACGAGGCATAAAATAAGAGACTCAAATTTAGGAGAGATGATAGGGTTCACAAATCTGAGAAGTGGTCCCTCAGGGATTTTTAAAAACCACTTGTTTATTACTCTAGGTTCAATTTCTTGGAAATGAACAGAGGCTGAAAAAGGCTGGTTTTTTCCCCCCCAAAAGAAAAAAAAAATTGAATTGTGGTAAAAGCCCTAGGAGTTTAAGAAAACAGTACACTACAGCTCTTATTCATAGCAGTTCTGATCAAAACAAAGAGATATGATCAGCAAAAGTCCTATTCATCCATTTGTTGAACTACAGATCTACAGATAGAATAAATAACAATTAGGAGACTTTCAAACACAGCTGCTCCCAGTACTGGCTCTTCCCTGCAGTAGTGGAGGGAGGGCCATTGTTTTCTCTCAGCCCCAAGTATGTGTGCACTTGGGGCACTCCCTCAAATCTGGGTGTTCTTCATCTACTCAGGAAATTGTGCCCGTCTTCAACATGAGGGAAACAAAAATAAGACCTCACGAGGTTACGTCCTCAAGTTAAATGGAAAAATGATTAAAAAGCGCACTCTTCACCCACATTAAATATTCTTTAGACTAAAAAAGAGGGGGAGATAAATGACAAGCATTTACTATAGGACAGCACTGTTCTGGGTTCTGAGAGAAAAGACAAACCAGGCAAATGCTGGCTGGAAGAATATAACTCTTAAATTAAGGGTCTTGTGACTCTCCTTTTCCTTAGGCAAGTCACCTCCCGTATTTCTCCATCTGTAAAGAGAGGCCACGCCATCCTGAGAGTCTCTGACAGCCTCTATGAGGTGACAGGCAGGCCCTACTTGAACAGTCTGGGGACAGGTGTGGAAACAAAGCCCAGGACCTTGGGATGACTTGCTAGGCCCCACACAGCAATCGAAACACACAGCAGCGGTCCGCTTGCTCCTGCGGGTCTCAAACGTGGAGAATCCTCCTTACACTCAACAAGTAGTTCCCACGACAAGAAGTAAAGAGCATTCTCCTTCCTTTAAGTTTTGGGACCACGAGGCTTTCCCCAAGCCTCCAAGACTGGGGGATGGTGGGAATTCCTCCTGCTTGGCACAGGAAACTGGGAAGGCAGAGGGTTTGCTCTCCCTGGTCAGAAAAAACAACACGTCACTGGCTCCGAAGAGGGAGGCTGGCAGATGTAACTGTGTACAGAGAAATCAGACGGACAAGAACCAAGGGCTGCGGTTCAAAAGAGTGAGATTTGAGAGGCTCCTTTTTTAAAAGTTAAGAATGACTTCAAAGTGAGTCTGCATTCTCATGTGACTCCCAGGGCGTTTGGGACAGAGCAACATTACCGAGATGCTCTGACTCTTGCCTGTCTTCTCAAAAGCCTTTTCAGGATTTGGAAACATGTTATCTTCATGAAGAAAACACTGCAATGGCCCTGGCCAGTGTGGTTCAGTTGGTTGGAGCATGGTCCTATAAACCAGAAGGTCACAGGTTCGATTACAAGTCAGGGTACATGCCTAGGTTGCAGGGTTGTCCAGGTAGGGGCACAGATGAGAAGCAACCAGTTGATGTTTCTCTCACATCAGTGTTTCCCTCCCTCTCCCTCTCCCTCCCTAAAAAAAAAAAAAAAAAAAAAAGGAAACACCGCAACTGTACACCAGGCCCTGATTTTCAGGAATACATAAATCTCAGTTCCAGCCCTAGCGAAATGCTCTGAGGCAAGTCCCCGTGAAGGTCAGTTTCACTAGACCAATGATTCTCAATGAGGGGCAATTCTGCCCCCAGAAGAGCTTTGGCCAAGTCTGGAGACATTTTTAGTTGTCACAAAGGAGTACAGGGGAAGGGGGGAGGTGCTACTGACATCCAGTGGGTAGAGATGAGGATGCTGTTCAGCATCCTGCAATGTACAGGACAGTCCCCACAACAAAGAATTCTCAACCCAAAATGTCGATAGTGCGCAGGCTGAGAAATGCTGAGCTACTCTGATCTGTATTACCAAGGTCCCCTCCAGCTCTCAAACTGCTGATGCTACCAAGAGAACAGAACTTACCAAGATGCTCCGGACATAGATAATGGGACATCCTATTTAGGACACAGACTGAGCAAAGACACATTCCTTTTAAACTAACAAAGAGGGTTTAATCAGAGTGTTCACTAACCATTGTTGGCCATTTTCAGTTTTGTCCTCAATTGTTTATTTCACACATTTACTTTTAATTTCTGTGTTTTGTCAATATTTTTTGTACTACATTTGCAGCATTACATTATGTGGCTTTAAATGGAAAAATTCACTTTGTTCGGTTACTTACTGTAACAAAGCAAAATTAAACAGAAATGTGAGAGTTAATACAGTGTTGTACAACCACATTATGAATATTCTGTAAAGGGTTTAATTTGCTCTGTCTTAAAGAATCACATTAAAGCAGTGCTAAACGGGGTGACTTTAACATTTTGTGTCAGCTATAAAAAACTTCTCTGTGTCCAAATTTCATTTGCTTTAGGAAAGAAGGAAATTAAAAACAAATTGCTTTAATTTTATATACTTCCAGAATAAAACGATAATAGCTACCAAGGAGCAATTTCAAATTGATTTTTAAGTTTCCCTCCACCCCATTACTCCTTCATCTTTAGAAGTCTGGGGTTAATAAAATTATATAGGTTTCAGGTATATAGTGTCACCCCAATAAATTCAAAAATAAATAAATAAGTAAATGATAGAAAAAATAAAGAAGTTTTTGATTATAAATTATTTTGTTTGCTAGACTGAGAATCTGATCACCACCATAAAACAAGCTTCACCTCCAAGTAGTTTCAGGGAATACTTTAAAACATTATTTAACATATTCTTTCAAAGAAAATCTTTGCAGTTAAATAATGATATAACGATAATAAGGTTAAACACAGTTAACAATGATGGAGCACTGAGAAGTGCCAGGCAGTGCTTTCACACAGGCCTCATTCTAACACTGACAGGAACACCTAGAAGTAGATACTCATATTAATCCCATTATACAGAGAAGAAAACTGAAGTTCAAAAATGGAAATTATTCCCCAAAGCAGCAATGCTAGGAACCTAGTAGCAGAGCCAGCCCTCCTATCTGTCTGACTCTAGAATATCTGATATTATGAATATGGGACAATGTTTTTGTTTGATTATAATTTAATGCTACTTAAGCAGAAATGCCAGCTCTCATGAAGAATCAGCCAAACACTTAATTCTGAGGAGCATGGCAGCAGTATTTGGAAGTCCGAAAGGGGGGGATAAGCAAAAGAAAAATAATTGTTTTCATGTATACAGTCTTCCTACAAATTGTTAGCACTTAAAACATTCAGTTTATAGAAATGTCAGCCAGTGTGGCCCACCCCTTTGTTTTGTGAACTTGAAATAGTCACCTGGAAAGCAGACCGAGCCACTTTAGAGACATATGGTAGTTCCTCAGAAAATTAACCAATTTACCATATGACTCATCAATTCATGTCTAGGTTTAAATGAAAACACACGTCCACTCAAAAATGTACACAAATGTTCACAGTGGCATTATTCATAATAGCCAAAAGGTGCAAATAACCCACATGTCCATCAACTGTGGGCCAACAAACTGTGGTAGATCCATACAACGGAACATTCTTCAGCCGTAAAAAGAATGAAGTACTTACACTACATGCTATAAGGTGGAGAAACTTGAAAACATCCTGCTAAGAAAAAAAAGAACAGTTGCAAAAGACCATGTATTATATGATTCCATTTATATGAACAGCCCAGAACAGGCCAATGCAGAGAGACAGGAAGCGGACTGGTGGCAATCAGGGGCTGAGTGGCTGCTGACTGGGGAGATGCAAACGTTCTGGAATTAGATGATGGTGGTAGTTGCAGAGCTATGAATAACCTAAAAAACCCATGAATCGTAGACTTTAAAAGGCGAATTTTATGGTATATGAATTACATCCCAATAGGAAAAGCACAATGGATAAATGCAAAAAAAAAAAAACCACCCCAAACAAACAATAAAGCTTATATATTCAATATAACATGAAATGGCTAAGATAAATATGTGTACAATAGGATTTTGGAATTTTAAGTGGACATGTTGATTAACCCATAATGACTTAGGTCATCCACACTAAAAAAAAACAAAAAGCAAAAACCTGTATTCTGTAGATTTAAAGTCCATATACACGAAGTAAAGCTGAATGAAATCTGAAATCATGACCTAGAAGAATCTGCTAATACCTAGTCCCTCCTAATCACAGCTACTCCCAGTCACTGATTTACACTGCAGAATGCAGGTAAGACCCCCTCCACCCCACGGCTGTTTCCTTTCAGAGCTGAGGGGGAAATCTATTATCCTCTGTTTTCCCTGCCAATGTCCCTTAACTGGTTCAGACAATGACAGGTTGACTGTAGGTTGTAGAAAAGTTAACTTGCTCACATGGCTGACAATTCCAATGCCTAGAATGCTAAAATCCTAGACTTCTAATTTAAACTTCACTCTTTTTGTAGAAGATATCATACAACTTAAGAGTATCTTATATTCATTTAAATACAAGGGAAAACCATTGTCCTCACAGGTCTAACTGGAAGCAATTGAAAGGATGGGTGGGTCCCTTCTAAGTAAGCCTTGGAAACTAAGGGTTTAAGACCAAGGAAGCTTTCCTGTAACTCAATTGTTTTACCTAACACAATCTAAAGGTCTGGAGAATTCAAGTCTTTGAGATCTTTATTCCAGTCTTCATCTAACAGCCCCTGTGTTTACTCATTCATTCTGCAAATGTTTCTTAAGCACCTTCTTACTCTGTGCCAGGTACCATGCCTGGTGCTAAGGGGAGAAAAGTGAATAAAAACAGAGATTGTCTACATTAGAGTGTTCTAAAATCAGTGGGCAAGACAGTCATCAATCAAATAATAACACATATAAATATATGCAATCAACACTACTTATTGAAAAGCTGGATGAATTCTGGGAACACTGAATCTCAGAGTAACTCTTGGGATTCTCCAAGCTCTATCTTATTTATTGTCATGGAAGTGAATCTTATTTTATTAAAATAATATATTAGATTTAAAACTTTCATTATATTAACTTGGGAAAATCAATAAAATCACTCTGGATATGCCTAGAGACTCTAGAAAGATCTAAAAAGTAAAGTATTAAGAAAAGCAAATGTTGCAATATCAAATGCATACACCATACAGAGTATACTTATTCACATATTCCAGTAAAAAAATTCACCAAGAAAGGCTAAGAGTTAGATGGATGTTAAATTAAGCAGACGACAAAGTGACGCTAATGACAATGGCACGGTAGGAAACTCCAAAAGTCTGTTCCTCCACCAAAGCACGGAATGAACGGGCAAAACTGTCACAATCAACTTTTTTGGAACTATGGAAACAACCAAAAGATTGCAACAACCAGGGGAACACAGTCAATAAAAACAGCTGAGTCTCAGTGGGAACGGCCAGCTTTGTGTGTGGCATAACTTCCCCTGGTCCCACCCCCCAGCCTAGCTCAGTGGGGGGCCTTGAAGACCAGAGCCCACAGTCCCAGTACAGACACCATTACCTGAGGGAGCAGAACAGAACTGACTCTGATAGAGTTAGGACTATTTGCTTTGATCTGCTGAGTGGCTCAGCTCAAAGAGCTTGGCTTGGCCTCCCCTAACATGGAACTCTACCAAGTGTTGAACTGAGGTGGCTTTCCAGGGAGCTTTTGTCAAAAACACTTCAAAGCAAATACAGCTGTCCCTGCTGTCTGGGTCAATGGGTAAAAGTTGAGGTAAACAATAAACTAACCAAAAAGCTTGGGAGGAAAGGCTGGAGAATGAGCTGCTTTGGCAAATAAGGACTTTGAAAACATCAGACATATTCCTGGGAATCTAGATAGTCACGTGCATACACGCACGAGGTTAAATACATACAGGCTCAGGAAAGTCCTGAGGAGGCCCTCAGCTCTCATGTCTGGCTGACCTGCAGGTTCTGGGAAAGCAGGCTCAGGCACAATTGTAACTTTCTGTCCCATCGCTAGCTGACCGCCAAGCTAACAGAACAGAGATGTCAATGGCCACACAGGAAAAGGAAGACAGACTGCACAAAAAGAGTACAGAAGCGTCACGGAACAAACAGCAGCAACTACGACAAGCAGCAACCAACCCCGGGGAGTGGAGAGAATCTAATTCCCAGAGTTGCCACATTACAATATTAAAAATGTCTAGTTTTCAACGACAACAAAAAAACTACACAGCATGTAAAGACACAAGAAAGTACAACCCACATACAGGTAAAAAGGCAATTAACAGAAACTGAGGAAGCCCTCCCATGGGACTCACTAGACAAAGACTTGAAATCAGCTACTTCAAAGATGCTCAAGGACTAAAGGGAACCATGTACAAAATACTAAAGGACATCATAAGAGTGATGTCTCATCAAATAGAGGATCAATAAATAATTAAAGATAATTTTATATGACTTTTTTGACAGAAATATACCTGGAGGACATATTCCAGTAGCACCTGAAGTCCTAGTTTCTATGCCCGCTATTAAACGTATTATATACTATTAACAGAAAGGTTACTTGCCAAATGTGGCCTCCTCTGTAGCTGTATTTGGTGGAATTATGAGATCTTAGGAATGATCTCTTTTGACAAAGGAAGTAATTTTTTATGAGAGTTAGAAACACAATGCATGTTCAGAAAAGTCCCATCCGGTCAGAAAAGCACAAAGAGATTTCAAATCTTTTACATTACCATTTTTAGATGATTTTAAATTTTCACAATTTTTTTAAAGTTTTAAGGGGGGTGATGTGTTTAAAATAGGTTTTGACTGAGCATTTCTGTTATGAACTCGAAATTGCAGTACTGAATTCTGAACACCAAAATTTTGCCTGAGTAAGTTTTAACAAAACTGCAAAGCCAAATTCTCCTTTCAGTAAAGATTCTTTCTCACAGAAATTAATTTTAAAAGTTCATAACTATTAAAAAGCATGAATTTTCTCCCACCAAGCCACAGATCAAAAATAGCTTTTGTTGTATCGCATTCTCTTGAAATAGTTCCATGCAACTCTTTCTCTCTTTTTTTTTGGTCCTACTAAAAATATGTATAACTCGAGCAACCTGCTAAAATCAAAGCATCTTCAACTCTGTTTTCCCCACAGCTACCACTGTCTTCGGTGAGATTCTTCCACACAGCTATCTTAAAAATTCCTGAGTCGGTACTTAAACAGACAGCAGTTCTATGTGGACCCTACGCAATCGGATGCTTTCTAGAGGACGGTCTGATTAACAGACAGGGGCTGTGGGAAAGGTCACGGTAAAATGATTTGCACCTGTCTTTAGAAAACATGTGTACCCTGGTACACAAAAATGGATAGTGATATTCTGGGAATTCGGAACCTTGCTCTTTCAGTCTGCCGTACTTCTGGCTCACATTTCCCTAAAATGCTGGCAGCGGTGTGTCTCCTGTCCTCATCCGCACCCTCCCGCAGCCTTTGAAGAGTTCTGAAGGCATGGTGAAACAGGATCTCTCCTCTTAGGGAAAGCCGGACGCTGTTTTCCTCAAAGACTCTTCTTAGCTCGTGTGTTTAACGATCTTACCGTTTACTAGGTATTTCATCAGCTTGCCAAGAATAGATATGAGAGGCACCAATTCATAGTCTCCATTAAGCAGGTAAAATCACATTCCCAGTACATCAGTCCCTTGATCCCTTGGTCACTATATTTAAAGCTCTCTTACATGATAAAGGCAGATGATTAAATTAAAAATAAAATAATATGCTTGGTGCTGATTATTTAAGGTTCTCTACAAAACTAACTTTAGTCTGGAACTGTCCACTTTGAAAGATATGATTGAAATAGCTGGCTAGCATCTCTTTACTTACCAGGCAGCAGGTATTTGTTGCTATGAACATACACATAAAAAGCAGAGGACCTGACCCCTGCCCTTGGGAAAACTTACTATCTGGGCTAGACCCACAAATAAAACAAAACAGGTTAGGCTTAAAGATGCTTTCAGGTCAAAATGTTGAGCATCTTTTTTTATAGCTTTGAGCTATTCTGTTCTTCTGGATGAAATTCCTAATTCAAACTTTAATTGAAAGTGAGTTCACTTTAATGTCAGTTAACATTCTAAATTTCTTCCAAATGGCAAGGATAAAGGAAAGCTATAAATGTGGGATAATCAAAACACATTTATAGATTATGACTGGGTGCTGAGAAATTAACATTTAAAATGTTTTACTGTATGCTCATTTAGTAATGGTTAGCAATACAGTACACTCCTATTTATTCATAGTATTTGAGGAACTGGGTGGCCTCCAGTTAAAGGGAAAGTCAATCTTTTTAAAATAAATAAAAACGCCACACAAGCACTTCCATTCTGCCTTCTGTGAGCACGTCCCACCTAGAAGGGGCATGGCCCTCTCTACCTGACCAACAGCCACGCCAGTGTGCAAGGTCCACATACACACTCCACCGGAAGCACTTGCTTTCTTGCTCGCTCGCTCTCGCCCTAATTTACACACCTACTTTTAATTTGTGGTTCATCTTTCCAGTTGTTCAGACTCTCAATAAATACAAGTTTATCATACAATCAATCAAATAATAAAATTAACATATTTATTTGGTAAACCCTAGGAGTTCACAGAATGCTGTCTTACATCATCCATAAAAGAAGAAGAAAACACATGAGGATTAACATCATAGCTAAGAAATGCAGTGGAAAAAGCTAAGTGATACTGTGAAGCCAAGAAGTAGTACCTTCCCTGGTCTTTTAACAGCCAACCGTTCTGGAACCCTGAGTCCATACTAAAGTGACTGAGTATCTTTACACACTACAGAATGGAAGAATTTTTACGGACACTGAAGTAACAAAACTACAAACCGTACCATAGACAAAACATTACGGACAAATTATTTTCATTTGTTTAAAAACACACAGCCTCTTTGCCTCACTGATTTTTCATCCTTAGAGGCAGGGAGGGAAACAAATTGGGTTGGTAAGAGCATATTCTGGTGATTAAGTTTTAGACAGACGCTATATATGTGGGACTTTATGGGTATCAGCTATTTTATATTTTGCCTAAATGAATTTTCAATTGCTTCGCTCATTCTTACACCAATAAAATACCATTTTGAAGTTCATATTCACAGAATCTTTGCGATGAGGGCTCCCAGGAGAAAACATGTATTCACACGCTGCTACCTGAGGTAACCCTTCCTCACGCTGAGGAAGCACTTCCAGGAGAACAGGTGTCTGCTCTACCAGACCCCGAAAAAAGTCAGTCATAAAAAAAGTATATATACATCATTATCATATATGTACATATGTGTATATATATGTATACACATATACATATATATAGTAAGGCAACCATACAAGCCACAGAATTAATACTCTAAAGGAAGGCTAAATACTGAAGAGCTAAGCATACAACCTAAATAGTGACAAAAATAGCAAAGAGAATAAACCCAAAAGAAAAATAATAATAAGGATCAATGAAATAATAAAGATAAAAGCAGAAATTAATGAAACAGAAAAGGGATACAAGAGAGCAACAGGGAAGACCTACAAAGCCACAAGTTGGCTTAAACAACAACAACAACAACAAAACTGAAACTGATAAACCACAGGGAAGCTAACCATGAAAAAAGAAAGAACAAACATACATTTCCAGTGATGAAAAGGACACAATTACATAGGCAGTGGACTGTCAAAAGGTGAGAGAATATGATGAACATTATTTCAATAAAATTGAAAACTTAGGCAAAACAAGCCCCAGAACCTCAACCGCATTATTTCCTATTAAACTGTTATCTAGTAATTTGTTTTTAATATTCTAATCTCTAAAGTTGATGATAGTGTTAGGGTTAAATTTGACTGTCCTGCTAGTTCAGGGGCACACCCTCCTATCAATATTCCCCCATCCTAAACTCTCGTGTTTGATTTATGTTACTTAGTCATTTAAATTCTGGCTCCAAGTATGTGAGTTCAAGTTTTTGATTCACAGGAATAAAGCCAAACTTCGATTGTAACTGGGCCCTATTAAATTGTTAACAGCTCCAAATGAGTGAGTTTAGGCACTTTTGGTTCAAAGGAATAAAACTAAAACTTTTATCTACAACATTTAATATCTAAATATTATGATTCGTAAGTACTCCAAATTTTAAAAGGGTGTCCATGTCATCTTATTTTTCTAAGATTTTATTTATTGATTTTTAGAGAGAGGGGAGGAGAGCAAGAAACAGAAGGACAGGAACATTGATCGGTTGCCTCTTGCAAGACCCTAACCAGGGACCTTGCCCGCAACCCAGGTATGTGCTCTGACCAGGAATCGAACCAACCTGAGACCTTTTGGTCCACGGGGTGACGTCCAACCCACTGAGGCTCCAGTCAGGGCTCCATATTGTTTGAAATAATTTACTTAATCCATAATTCTCCTACAGTATGTCTGTTTAGTTTTGAGGATTAGTTGAAACAAGTTTGTTTGCTAAGTATAAAGTGACTAGACTTTAATAACTCTGAAACTTAACTGAATGACCCTTGTACTTCTGTATTTAATATTAACTTGGAGCTGCCATTTAACTGTCTTGTTCCGGGACCAGGTAAGTGTAAGAACAATGAAGTCAAAGTGCTAAACAGTTAGAAGAAATTTCAACGCCTTGCTTTGCAGAAAAGGAAACTGAGATCCAAAGAGGTAAGGTAACTTGTCCAGGTTTTTATATTACCTTAGTATTTTTCCTTCAACACAGCAAGTCATGACCATTCTGTGCTCTGTGGAACATAATTCTGCGGTGTGGCTTCACTCTTAGGGCAGGTATCAGGAAGCTCTCGCTGAAACCCCAACGTGCGCCTCTCTATGGCATGCCATTTAGAATCATCGGCACAGCCCTTGGTGTTAAATTTTCATACCTTATCTAAAGAGACTATTTTCTACACAAAAATTTCCATTGTTTTAACATTTCTCTCCTTTCATCTTTCTGGCTTAAATGCCTTGCTGATTGTAAAGTTCATGGTAACAATTTGCTCTTTCTTATAATAATCTGGCATAATCTTACAGTCTTATTTTAGCTTCTCAGATGAAGGTGACGAATGAAGACTGCTGAACGGTCCTCCTTTGAATCTGCACTTCCACCAAAGTTATATAAGAAGTCAGACAGCAACACAAGTAAATAAGAAGGAGAATGTTCAGGCAATCATCCAAATTTTTAGTACAAAACACTACACTTTCAAATTATAAGACATTTGAATGATTCACAGAAGGAAATAGAAATTAGCATTATGGATTCAAAAGACCAAGATGTAGCTTCCCTTTTGCATTAAGTTCCCAGATGACAATGTCCCTCACGCTACATGCTCTTCTTTAGTGTGACGTTGCTATCCCTCATCAAAAAATGAGGTCTCTTGCCCTGGCCGGGTGGCTTAGGTGGTTGGAGTGTCATCCCATAAACCAAAAGGTTGTGGGTTTGATCCCCACTCAGGACGCATACCTAGGTTGCAGGTTCAAACCCTGGCCAGGTCACATACGGGAGGCAACCCATCAACGTTCCTCTCACGTCACTGTCAGTGTCTGTCTCTCTTTCTCTCTGTCTCTCCCTTCCTCTCTCTCTAAAATCAATAAATATATCCTCGGGTGAGGATTTAAAAAAAAAGTAGGCTCACATTCCCCTCTCCTTGAATCTGGGCTGGCCTCTGATGCACTTGTAACTTGTAAAAGATGCAGCAGAAGTGAGTCACTGCGACAGGAGGGCAAAGTCAGAAGAGGCCATGCAGCTTCCACATGGTCCTCCTAGGAAGACTGGTCTGGGGGACATTCAACTACCTGAGGCCATCACGTTAGACAGACCACACCTAGGCATGAAGCTGAACCCAACCTTCCCATTATCCCCGCAAAAGTGTTCAACATGTGAGTGAGGAAGCCATCTTGGAAGTGGACGCTCCAGCCTCAGCCCATGTCTGAGTCACCCAGCATTCAAGTCTTCCCAGTCGAGCCCAGACTAAGGAGCAAAGACTAGACACCCATGATGTGTCCCATCCCAGTTGCTGACCCAAAGAACCCATGGTAATAACGAAATGGTTACTGTTCCACGCCAGTAAATTTAAGGTACTTTGTTATACAGTTGTAGAAAACCAGAAGGGCATGTTTGGGCCCAAAACAAAAAAAAACCTAAAACTCTACATTACTGCTGAGACTAGTTATAGGATTAATTCTGATATTTATTGGTGAAGTAGCTAGATACACCAGAAGGCTCAAAAGAGAGGGCCTTGAGCCCTGACCCTAACTGAAAGGGAGATCAAGCCATTGGCACGCAGAGGATGCATGTCCTCAACAAAATGGGACCGTATTCTATGCACATCCGGATTGGGAAGGACAGAGAAGGGCTAAGTACCAGGAAAAGGCTGGGCCAGGGAAGGAAGAGCCTTTTATAGCATAGCTATCTCATGCTCCAGTCACTGCCAGGCAACCTACTGAGGAAACTAGGAGTCTCCAAGGGGTTCCTAAGACAAAGAACGCAGGCAAGGGCAGAGGGGGGAGAAGAGAACACACAACTTGCTCCTTTATCCTTGGAGGTACAGGATGACACATGGCTAATGTATGACCACAAAAGGGAGAAGAGAGCCTAAGATATAATTTACCACGCAGACCTGAACACCAAAGAGGGAAAAAGAAACTGGTATTTCAACTATCTTTACCTTTTATCCTTCAAAATTCTATTGGTAATATATTATTGTTTGAAGTCTCTAAGTAATTGGTGTCACAATAATTCCAAACATTCATCACTAACTCTTTGGATTTTTCCTCTAAGTAAAAAGGTGATAGAGTTATATGAAGTACGTTCATTTGGTGCCACAGTATAATGGACTCTTTTATAGGGACGGCATTAATTTTCCTCTTTTAGAAATAACGTATTGAATGCCCTCGGTGGTAAGTTATTCCTGGGGTTGGGCAGTAACGAATTTGAATGCCAGGCTGCAGATTTTTTTTTTTTCATCAGAAATATTTCTGGGAGAGATTGCTTCCCTCTTGACCATTTCTCCACTCCATGGACCATTTTCTTACTTCCTTTCTTCAATGTTTCAGGAAAGATACCCTCAGTAAATGCACAAATTAGTGCACTGCAGAAACCCATCAGCTTCAGCAAACCTATAACCCAATAAGGGATATTACATTTTCTTGATTAAAACAATTGAGAAACAACTTGTTGAAAAACAAAGTATTTAGTTACTCATTGTTTTAAAAAGCTGAGTAATCTTTTATTCCATGCTCCTCAGCCTTCCTCAAATTCGTTCCCTAGTACAGCAGGTTTAGTGAGTCAATGTTACCTCCCGCTCATTCTGGTGCTACAGTGTTCTAGAAGTAGGCTACAGATAGATTATAATATGTAAAAAAGAAAACACAAAAACTTTTCACAGTCAGATTAAAAACACGGAATGGTTTTCAAGATTATACACCTGCTTTGATTTAATTAATTAGAAATAGTGGAAACCCAGAAACAAGGACCACACTGACAGTGACCAGAGGGGTGGGGGAAGGGGGATAATGGGGAAAAGAGGGCAAGGGCCTAATCAACAGACAGGTACAAATGACCCATGGACATGGACGACAGGGTGGGGACTGACTGTGGAAGCAGGGGAGTGGGCAGGGCAGGGGAGAACAGCAGGAGGAAAATTAGGGCAACTATAATAGAACAATTTTAAAAATTAAAATAAATAAATAAATAAAAATAACAGAAACCTTAGCTGACTATTTCAGATGCTCAGGACTAAGGTATGAGCAAGTTGGGCGTGGATTTTCTCCATGGTATTTATTCCCTTCCATGGTTCTAAATGTAAACTGAATGGGGTGTCCCCCTTTTTCTCACTAACCTTCTCTCTCACCTCTTCTCTCTCCCTCCCACAAAGCTGTGAGTGTGGTACATGGGTGGACAGAGGACAGGCATTGTCCTTTCTCCTACATCAAACGTGGCTTGACCCAAATAATGTCAAAAAAATTTTTTCTAAAAATAATCAGTTCCCATAGTTCAAATGATGAATTTGAAAGAAAAATGAAACAGCATAAATAAGATAAATTGATGAGAGGTAATTTCCTAAAGAGAGACATAAAACACTATCTGAATAAAAAAGAAGAAAAAGTGATAAAATTAAAGGAAAAATACTAGAGCAGCAAAGAAATTTACCCATACAACTAGACAATCTATACATAAATCAATTAAAACATATCTTTTATAATGTGGTAAAGAAAAATGAACATAAACCGAACAATGCACAGCATTAATGAGAATTCTTCTCTCTGTGAGGTTGATACTTTTGATTCAAGGCCCAGAAGTTGCTTAAGACTTCACTGAAATCTTCACATTCATTCTCACCTTGCCTTTTTTATTGATAAGGTGAGAATTCTGAATCATAACACCCATATAACTTGATATTAATGTATTTAGCCAAATCTTGACATAGAGAAACTCGGCATGTATTTGCTCTTGGAGTCTCTGAAATTATTCAGTAAGTATTTCATGGTAGTTACCCGTGTTCCATAATTCACGAGATTTCATGGCACTGGAAACATTTACTTCCCTGGTTTAGATGTACTTGTATATTTCTTCATACACAAAATGTACTTTGTCATCCTCATGAAAACTTTATAGGTTCTATAAAAATCTATGTCAGAGTCACCTTAATTGTCTCTCCAATCAGTTTCTTCACAACATACAACTAAAACAATGTCTCCTAAAGTAATGGCATACACCAGAAGTTTCCCATTAAATCAGAAGAAAAAGATTAACACTAATGAAGTACAATTCAACTTCACTTTGTAGTTACCAAATTTAAAACATCGTGACAACAGATACCGGGGTTGCTAACGATGCTGGTATCGGAGGAATCTGGCCAGTCAGACCCCACAGGGTACTGAAAACAACATTTTAGAAAGAAAAACACGATGGTGGCTGTTACATGAACGCTATAGTCTCTATGTTTCAATAATCTGAAATAAAAAAAAAATCTTTTACTTTTTTACAATAGGAACAAAATTTACAGGCTTTTTTACTTTCACAAAGTCATGCATCTAAATCAGCACCTCAAGTATTCCATTCAAAGATGATTAAGAACTTGGTATTGTTTTTTTTATGAACATGCTATTATAAAAATGACTTCATTAAAGGTAAATTATATACATATAAAAGTATATTTACGTATTCATATTCTATTAAATGATTGAATTTAATTTCCCATTCTCAAAGCAAAGTCACTTTACATTTCACAAAATTTTTGACTACACTTAAATGTTTGTTTACCTTACAGTCAAATTTAACAAATGATTTCTAGTAAATGTATCACAAAGCAGTAAACCATTAAAATAATGATTTATTTTTTACTATTTATAACAGAATTCTAGCAATATCTGACAATATGATTAAGAAGTATTTTACACCACATCCCATACTAGATAGGGATCCTACTTTCTCAGGGAAGACATTACTAAGCCCTGAGAAGAATCTTAGAAGCTAAAGGATATATTATAGCACCCCCTACAATAAAAAATTCAATTAATGAGGGAGAAGTGCCCCAGGAGAAGGGTGGGCTTGCTAACCAAAAGGTTCAGAAGAAGGACATTTCTGGAATAGGGCACAGAGACAAAACTCGAATAGGGGGTTGGCAAGAAGCAGAAAAGGATCCCGGAGAAACACCAAGGACAGATAGGGAGTGTCCTGAAAACCAAGAGAAAGCCCAGGACTCCAGCCTAAAACAAAGGGCGTCACAGAACTGTTGACTGAAGAATTTTACAAAGTAGTGTTAAAGGAGTATTAATTTGCAAAAGAATTTGGGGGGAAAGGACAGGAACAGTAGGAAAGGAGATTAACTACTGTAATCCCCCAAGCGTATGGGAAGAAGACCTGGGTACCAGCATCAGAACGATGGGACAGATATGGGGCCCAGTGAGAACAGGGTCAGCTAACGCCACAATCTCACGGAGATGCCTGTTTTGTTGGTTGGGATGGTTGATTTGGTTTCGTGAGGAAGAACATTGTTATGGATCTAACTCAGATTCATCTCACAGTTATTAGCTATTCAGTGTTTTGTATTAGTTTTTTTTAAGCAAAGAAAGCAGAATAGCTCAGTGGAGAGCACCTGGTCTCACAGTCAAAAAAAAAAACCCACAAATCTATTTTGGGGTTTTTGGGCAATGTTGCTCATCAGCTTGTACAACCAAACAGGTCTCTCAGTTCCCTTCAAAGAAAAATGATAGAGCAAACTGATACAACTCTGCATGAGTTACTGGGCCCGGGTGGGGGGTGGGGGGAGGGCAAACAAACTCAAACCTGTAAAATAAAGCGTTTGGGACTAACTCTTAAATAAAATACTTCACACAAAAATAATTTAACAGCTGCACTAAACCACTGAGCAGATTGCCTATGAGGTGAGGCATCCATATAATAGTTCTGAAAGGTCTACTTATCTCCCATTAAACTACGACATTTAAAAATTATGCAAATGTAAACTTAAAAATAAGAGTGAGGACTTCGGAGTCCGATGGACATGAGTTCGAATCAGAGCTGTGCCTATTACTAACTCTATAATAGGGATAATACCTCACCACACTCTGAGATTCCAGCCACATTTTGAAGGTAGAGCCGAAGGACTTGCTGCTAGATGAGATGTGGTATTTGAGAGAAAAGAGAAGAGTCCAAGAGACTCTGAAGCCTGGACAACAAGAAGGCGGCCATCAAACTGAGACAGGGGAGGCTGCAGGTGGAAAGGAACAAGGACAGTCGCATTTGAGCCATGGTAAGTTGGGGGAGAGAGCAAGAAGGTGGATATGGCAGCCTGCAGTATGGAAGAGATGTCGGGCCAGAGATACCCACTGGGGAGTGGCTGACACTTCAAACCAGGAGACAGGCTGAGATCACCAAAGGAACGTAAGCAGACAGAGAAGAACAGATAGGAAAAAACTGAGATTACTACATTTTGAGATCAAAAGAGAAGAGGAGGAATCAGCAAAGGGAACCGAAAAGACTGATTGATGAGATAAGAGGAAAACTAGGAGAGTAGAGAGCCAGGGAAAGCAAAGTGAAGTACGTATCTCAAGAGGGGGAATGACCGACCAACCACATCACATGCTACTGATGGGGAAAGTAAACAGAGAACTGAGAACTGACTGGTGATCTAAGAACGTGGCGACCTTGAGAAGAGCAGCTCTGGTGAATAATGAAGGGAAGAACTGAAATGCAGTGGGTTTAAGGAAAACTGGGAGCAAGGAATTGGAGACATGAAGCATATACAATTCTTCAAGTTGTTCTGCTGCCAAAAGAGACAAAGAAACTGGGCAGCAGCCAGTGGAGAAGCGGCGAAAAGAGAAGATGGAAGGAATATCAGAACGCCTGATGCTGAAGGGAAGGATCCAGGAGCGAGTGAAAACGGACTCTGAAGGACAGGGAAGAGCCGCTGCATGAATGAGCTGAGTAGTCCCGGTGGGCAGAGCTCTTCGGCCTGAATGGAGAGACCCAGGAGAGGTCCTCCTGGTACACCAGGGGAAGCAGAGATGGGGGTGCAATGCTGATAAATGGGCAGAGATCACAGTGGGCCATGACCAAGTAACAATAAAGACAATCGGTCAAACCAATTCTATTGTTTCTTAGGAATGGGAAGGGAAGAGCCCTTAAAGAGGAAAGAACCTACCCTAAACTTAAATGTCCTAATTATCAAAAGAGACAGCATTTAACCCAATATAGGCAGTTTTAAGCCCCCAAAGACAGTTCTTTTTGACACACTGCCTTCTGCGGACAGGATGGGGACTCCAGGCCAGTGCTAAATCAGTTAGAGACTATAAAGGAAGAAGGAAAACATAAAAGAAGCATGTCTAAGTTGTACAGAGCAAACTTCAACCCCAGGAGACATAAAAGTTAACGCCCTTGTCCCTAATCCCGTTCACTCATCATTGTCTGCTTAGTGCACCTTAACTCGATGATCCCAACAGATATTTGACAAGAAAACAGTAACAGTAAGAATAAGAATAATGAAATAATAAACAAAGCATCGTGTGCTTTGGTGTACCTAATCCTTGACAAATGCTCTAATGTACCCATTCTCATTAAATAATAGTAACTATTATTATTATTATTATTATTGGCTTTGCAAAGACGAGGAAGCTGTGTAGAGAAGTTACATAACTTGCCCAACAGTAAGTGGCAGTTAGAACTGAGACGCAGGTCCTTGCCCTCAAGAAACAGCAAACCTGTGCGTTAAGACTGGACATTTTATCCCATTAAGAACTCAGCCCAAGAACGTCAACATGGAGAATGACTGTTTAAAGGTATTAGACAAAAACATAAAAGTGCTGATCTCTTCAACTGGCAAAATATAATTACTTTTACCCAAATACCACAAGCCCTTCTAGACACTCCTGGGACTCAAGAGACGACCACGATCGGCCCTTGGGCCTGTCATCACACCCTAACATTCCTTGTGTAATAAAAGGGAAAACAGAAAGAAGGTTAAGGCACGCTTTGTTCCACATATCTAGATAACACAGATTCTACAATGTTTATCACACACTCCCACAATTTTCCAGTTTAGATTTTACCAGAAAACACATGTTAAGTTGATACACTACATCAGGGGTGTCAAACTCATTTTTCACCGGGGGCCACATCAGCCTCGTGGTTGCCTTCAAAGGGCCGACTGTAATTTCAACTCCTTAACAGCTAAGGAGTAGTTACATTTATACAGTCCTAAAATTATCTCAGCCCTTTGAAAGGCAACCGCGAGGCTGATGTGCCCCCCCACACCGGGTGAAAAAGAGTTTGACACCCCTACACTACATATTTCTAATAGTTTAGCTACCATCACATTTTTATTAATTTCATTCTCATCTGAAAAAAACAAGCTATTTTTAAGCCTAACGTTAAAAATGTAAAGTAAACCACAACTGGGGACACACCACAACCCCCAACATCTCTTCCCCAAGGCCACCTGCCTCCAAGAAAGCCAGTGCTCCTCATTCCACCAAACACGTGGTGCTATACATTCACGGACTGTTGCTCAGGCTGCTCCCTTTGCCTGGAAGTTCTCCATCAAGTTGTGGATGCCGCTGGTGGCCGGCCCAAATCCCCCAGCTGCCCTGAGTGTGGGTTGCTGATAGTTCCCAGCTAACCCTAGAATGTTAATGTCCTCCTGCCCACAGGCAATGACTGACAGACACGGGGGAAGATTAAAAGAGACTTAAGAGATACATCAACCAATTGCAATATGTGGGCCCTGATCTGGGCCCTGAACTAAACTATTTTTAAAGACAATCTGATATCTGAGCATTGACTGGATATTTGACATTAAGGAATTATTGTTCTTTTTTTAGCTGTAATAAAGAGATATGGTATAAATATAAATATATTTATAAATATATAAAAATAGAAATATACAAATAGAAATATATTTATGAATATACTTATGAATAACAGGGTATCAGAGATTTGCATTAGAATAATACAGGACGAGAGTAAGTGGGCAGAAGTACAGAGGAAACAACATTGGCCATGGGCTGGTAACTGATGAAGCTGGGTGAAGGGTTCGCTATACCATTCTCTGCAATAGAGGGAACCCTGAAAAGCGAGAATGGAATTAAATATACAATGGGAGGCACAATCTGATAGTGCCAAATAGTCCACAAAATTAAGTTTTCACTTACATTTGCTTAAATGTGGTTTGGAGTTAACAGACATAGAATAAAAAATGTAGTGACAACCCACTAAATGTGTTTTGAAATAAACTGAGTTGAAACAGATGAAGTGAATTGACACTCATTTCTTTCACACAGTCATTATGAAGGTAGGTAAAGAAACTGAAGGGCATGACGCCTCAAATGAGAAGTTCAAACTCCTGCTACCGTGTAAGTCAGTACAAGCACGCAGTTATTGATTCTTATTGGCAGCTGTGTGTCGTATGTATGGCCTCCCTTAGTTCTGATAAGAATCCAATGAAGATCCAATGCCATTATTATACCTATGTTAGAGATGAGGAAACTAAGGCTAGTAGGTGGCCCAGCCTGGATTCACACCCAAGCCAGTTCACGCCAAAGCCGAACATTCAGCTCCTCCTTCCAAAGCAGATCCTGTGGCAGGGGCACCATCAATGCCCTAATGCCTTGCTGTCAAGCTAACACAGCAACATTTGGACAAAAGGTCCCAGAAGGGGCACATGCTTCAAGCACCAGTGGCATCACTAGGCTGCCTGCCCGGTAGTCACAGCAGTCACAGCATGGCGTTAAGCTGTGCACTACTCTTAAAAAAAAAAAAAAAAAAAAAGCTGTGCCCTTCAGGATGCTCACAATACACAACACAAATGACAAGCTTGTCTTGTTAAGAGTCATTCAGTCTTAAGAAGTAGCACCTTTCCCAGGTGAAAAGCTTATGCCAGAACGAAACTCATAATCTAGGCCATTTTAACCAAATAAGTGGCCATCTTTTTACACTATTATGAAAAACCAGAAAACTTAAAATTACAAATTGACAAATTTTGAAAGTATAATCATTAGTAAAACCAAAATTTCAAACTTTCCATTCATGGCACAGAGCTTCGGTAAAATACATAAATAGAGAGGAGAATGAACTGAAAACTAAATTAGCTGGTCAAACTCATTTTCAGAGACCAGCACCGGAAAATAATTCATCTGAGTTGCCAAAGAGAGGAAACAGGGCCCAGAAGTTAAAAGGACAATCTCTTCCTTCAACTCTGAAACAGAGGGGGAAAAACACCCTTCCAGTCACCGTCAGCCTTCCCCAAGCCTGCAACCACATGGCCCTGCTTTAGGCTGGGTGGAGCAGAGAGTAAATAAACATGGTTGCTATTTTTAGCATGCTTTCCCTGGCCACTCTGAAATTTCCAAGTCACAAAATTATTGCCTGTTATCTTTAAAAGGAGATTTATATTCAAAGAATTCATAGAAAACACAGTTATCTGGAGGAAACATATAGAAGTTCCTATATAAAGCTAATTTAGTTTAGAAATTCACGTATTATGTGAAAAGTATCATATATTCACAAAATAAACTAGAAACATTTTATAATATTTTTCATTGCATATTCTCAAGAGTAAATCGTCTCCAACTCTGTAGAATAGGAATTGCTGATATTAATACAGTAAAAATGTTAATTTAAAAAATTCAAACTTTATTACAATTTTAAAGATCAATGTCATGGAAAAAATTAACAATCAATCTAAGCTGAAGGTACAAGTTACATATTAACTGATAAAACATTCTCTCTAAAATTTAAATTCACAGTATGTTCAATGACTTCTCTCAACTTTACTTGAGAATAATAGATCGGAAGTGAAAAGAACGTATTTGTTTGTATATTCCACTTCTTCCTCATACTTAAAGAAAATTAGGGGTAGTCTGCACACACCAAGGCCAACTTATCCACTGGACAGCAGGCATACAACGCTAGGCCCACACTATGTTTAAGGGCTTCCAAAAATGTTTTAATTTCTTTTAAAATCAGAAGGAACAAAAAGAACCTTTAAGTTGAATAAAATGTTTTAATCTATAACATTAATAGGTTTGCCTTTATACCAACGCACTTGTAAAATATAATTTTTAATTTTTTATTTAAACAGAGGAGGAAAACCACGAAGAAAAAAGGGCCTAGGCCCATAAAAGTCAAAATACAGCCCTGCGACGCGTGAGTGCTTCCTGCCCTGCGAGCTTCTGTAGGTAGATCCCGGTTGGTCCTCAAAGCGGAAGATGGTTAGTGGTACCCTGGCTGAACTCAGACAGTGATGGGTGCTGGTCAGCAACTACTCCTCCACTTCGGGGACCCCTCCCATCTCTGCTTCCTCCCTCCAGTCTCCTGCAAAGATGGGGCACAGCACTAACAGGGTCCCGCATGCTGTCAATATTCTGAGGGGCTTAAACAATTAGCTCAGCTGCTGCAACGGCACAGTCTTGCTCTGAATCGGTGGTTGGCTGTTTTTAAAAATTCAGATGCCACTGGAAATCTGAAGAAAACATCTCAGAAGCACATGAGCACAGCCACAGAACTTTGCATCCAGTTAATGCCTTCACTGAAACTTCACTTCCTTCACATAGGAGATTTTTAGTTTTGTAAATAACATTTCTCAAATTTACTTCAAATGAGAAAACTAACTAGCTCCTTCCTAAAGAAACTGGAATAAATCTAAATAGTGCAGCTAAAACAGAAGTATACTATACACTAAAAGAAAGCTTCAGTCAGAAAGCGGCTGCTTTCCCTTGATACAGACGTTGAAATTGGGTCCTGGCATTTGACAGCCAATCAGCTTCGACTTCTGGTTTTTGTTTTAGCGACAAAAGGCGAGCGGTACCAAGTGGAAACACAGCCCTCTTTGCCAGCAGGCTAGGACAGGCTGTGTGACAAAGTGACAGTCCCTTGAAAACCTCTTCCAGTTCCACTCACCGTGCATCACTCCTGGTGCCCACACACCCTGGGACCTCCTGTAGCAAGGACAGCCCCGCTGATGCTGTCAGTGTCACGGAGAAGATTTAGTCCGCACTCAATGTAAGGCTGTCAGGGCGAAAATAACCTTCCAAAGCGCTCTGTAGTTTCTCCTGGAGCCTACAGGCTTCTGTCTGCACAGAGCCTGCCACAGCTGTGTCACTGACTCTGGCCAACAATGTACTTGGTTAACCTGCCTCCAGGCCGTGCTTCCTGGATGGCACCCGGGCAAAAGCAGTCCTGGTTTTCCAGCAGCTGTGCTATGGTGATGTCAAAGCCTGGACCTGTAAGATGGACCTCATTCAAAGGGCCACTTACAAGCCAGTGCAGCAGCAAACAGGGATTTTTTTCCCTTTCTTGAAACACACAGACACGTCTTATACACACCCCTCTCACATTTGGCCTCAGTGTTAACCAAACGGAATCCATAGTCTGCTCCCAGTTTTTTGTCACGATCTCTCTCAATGGTTTAGGAGTGAAAGTCATGGCCACGTTCTCAAGAAACTGGCAACTCTGCAGACATCAAATGGTTTTCGGGATTACTGGCTGGCAGGCTCGACAACATGGAGCAGGGACCCAGGAACGTGACGAGTTCTCATAACACAGGGGACTGCTATCACCTAGGCAGTGAGGCCAGGTCAGCTGCCCCCATCCAGGTGCTCCCTCTCCACAGGATCAAGGTTTTCTTACCATCACAGTGCTACACTTCAGAGACAGCCACTGCGCTTTCCAAAAGGAGATCACAAAGGACGAATCCTCTGAAATTCCATGCACACACAACAGATGAAAACTGTCAGGTGGCTGTAATGAAGAACGCCAATGGCTCACCCAGGTGCAGGCTGAAGGGACCTGTCCTGCCAAAATCTGCTTTAACATATTAGAAGAAATGTCAGCGACCTTGAGCATGCACTGCTATGTTAAATAAACTCCTTCGAATCTTTCCTTCTATACTCACAGAACCAACCTGACCGTGACCCAGACATGAAGCTTCCCGGGTCTCTCCCACCAGGTAGCAACTCCTACCTGGTCATATGACACACAGCCTGAATCTCCACAGCTCTGTCCTCTGACACGGCTGAGAGCCCCCTCCCACCACTGCTGGGTACACGAGAATGCCTACTGATTCTACGATTCCGCTGTACAACCAGCACAGGGTCTTTGTGTCTCTCCATGTTCAGCGACAAAAGTGAAATTAAAGGGCTGGAGCTACAATGCACTTTTCTGTCTTCAGTATTTTCCAGTATGGGAAGAGCTGGGCGTCCATGACCATGAGACAGAACAGGCCTGTTTCAGCGCCTATCGAAGGGGAACTAAACTGATCCCATAACGTGAAGGTCGCTGCAATGGCGACTCCCAGACCATGCCTACCGACTGGCATTCCATCCCACCTGATACTCACCTACAGCAAAACTGCTTGGTAATACCTTTGACACACACAAAAAAATCTTTTTTCACCGAAACATTCCAAAGTAACAGGAAAGAAATCGATGAGAAAAATGTTATAAATCACAGATCCCAGAGTCAGAATTGGTGTCCTAGTCTAAAGATAATTAGATGCCAAACTGAAACCTTAAAAGAAAACAAATTTTTCATGTAGATACCTCTTTTCAAAATGCTTAAAAATTGTCCCTCTCTGGCTCACAAATATGCCTGTTCCTAACTTATAACACTTTCTCTGTAAGAAGCCAATGTTTCTGAGCCAGGTACCAATTAAATTTTGCTTTGCAATGTTAACTGAACCGACACATGGCAAATGATAAGAAACTCAAAGATTAATGGAGGTTGAGGGTAGAGGTATATGAATCCCTAGTTACTCTACAATTCCCTCTAAACCATTTTAGACTGAAAATTACAGAGAAAGTTATGCTTAAGAGTTAAAACATTTTAATTCAATTCAGCCCATGTTCTTGCTATAGAAATCATGCACTTACCTAATTTTAATAGCAACATATATCAGAACTGACCAATTCTTTAAAAAAAAGATAAGTGCAAGCATTTTTCTTGTGAAAGAAGAGCTTGCAATAATTTCCTAAGCTTCCCAAATCCTTTAAAAAAAATACTCTCTCTTTCATTGAGATTGGTTCTTTGACCATAAAGAAAGCAGAATGGATAGTGATGCTGTGTGCCAACTATAAACAGCTCCAGAAAAGGACCAGATGGAGGGCGGGAGCAGGATAAGAAGGGAAGGTTGGACTTGAACACGCTGCTGTGGGATGTGCAGTGACATGCTAGAGGGACGCTGAGTAGACCGCAGTATCTCGGCTCAGAGGGCAAATCTGAACTAGAGACATCCGTCTGAGACACCTCAGTGAATACCTAGTATAACTGCAGCTATAGCTGTGAAAAAGCTGCCCGAGATGAGGCCGGGCAGAAGGGAAGGAGGCCTAGTCACTGAATGGTACAGTGAGCCCTGATGACCTTCACTGGTGGGGGAAGGTGGAGGAGGAAAAGGAAGGAAAGGAAATGGAGCAGGAGAGCACGGCCATTCTCAAGATGCAGCTGAAGAGAGAGCTGAAGAGGGAGGGGAAGGTTCCTGCTGCCTTTCTTATTTTTTAAGAACCTGAGCATGTTTATACAATGACAGGGGAGACATGCACAGAAGGAGAAATTAAAGACACAGGAGGGAGAGGATGGGGTCTGGCACCCAGGGGCCACAGGGAGGAGGCAGGGGGACTGCCTGGTGGACAGGCCTCAAGCAAAGGCAGAGAGGTTTCTCTGCGAAGTAAGAGATAAATCTAAGGATGGAAGGGAGGAGGTGGCAGGACAGACAGCCACAGATTTCCACCTATCTGTGTGGGCACTGCCCATCCAGAGTCAGGGATGCAGACTGGACCAGAGTAGAGTCTTTCTCTCTGCAAAGCTCCCCGGCTCAGAGGGCAGGCTGTGACCCTGTCCTCATCAGCACCAGCTTCACCTGGGTCCCATGGCCATGGGAAAAGGACTGGTCCAGTACAGCTGGCTTGACACACCCCCACACTCTGAAGGTCTTTATCATCCAGGAACAGCACCTTGAAAGCAACAGGTGGCTTCCAGAATGTCAGGGAGCAATACTGTTGCTTTCTTGCAATGACAAATATGTCTGACTTGCTAAATAACTTCAGTGCAAAAATACAATTTTTTTTTTAGCTTCAAGGATGTACAGATGGTCTGCCTATCAGAATAAGCAGCGAAGCAGTTAATTTTTCTAAGTCATAGTGGGCCGGAGACAAACACTCAAGGCATTACACCTCAGTCCCTTTCACAGCAGGAAAACAACGCTGGTTTCTCAGCCAGCCACACAATTCCAGATTACCTTTTGATGATGCTGGGTTTCTATTTTCGTGTCTTGTTAATTAAGTGGGTGAGGAATGAAGTGCCACCTTTCCAATTTACACGTATAAAATGTGTGAAGATACCCGAGTAGCAGGGATACGGACAGGAGGACTGAACGACAGGTCAGGAGACCTGGGCCCAACGCTCCATGTCACTAACGTGTTGTTTGGCCGTGTGTGACTTTGTATACATGGGCCTCGACTTTTCCACCTACAGTGCGAGGGCCACCAATGACGTCCACAGCACAAGACGGTTGTCAGAGTAAGCTGAGTTGTTAAAAGTCCCTCGTAGAGAGAGATTAAAGAACTATGCAAATGTGACAAGTGATTAGTATACAAAGGAACTTCCCAGTTTTGGGGGTTTTCGGTTCTGAGTATTGTTACTATCATTTAATGTTTTCATAACATCTTGCTTTAGTAGCTCTAAACTCCTTTCAAAACATTAGGATGATTATCCTAATAAAATGAGTCGATAGAGCAACATAGAGCTTTATTTCAATTTGTAGAGAATACAGTGAGATATAAAGCTTTCAACTGTTATTCTTACAGGTCAAAATACAAGCCTAGACCTAAAGTTCAGGTCTTCTACCCTCAATCGGATACTCTATGAGAAAAAAAAAGTGTAATTTCACCAATTAAAAATGTTACTATCTTTTCAAGTCCACTGAAAAATATTAAAAATACACACAAAAAAACTATATGTAAATTACTATTGCTTTCAGAGACTTCCTGGGTTCTTCTCCGAATGTTCACCTTGGTCCTGGGGAAAAATGAAGGTTCTCTGCTTCGGTATCACAGTCAATGCCACCTCATAACAGCACCTTTCAAGAGGCTGAGATTAAGGCCTCACTGGCTCTGCCCTGATAGGAACGAGAACAATCGTGCCCACCCACCAGCTCACAATGCTGACAAATAAAAACAGAGTCATAACCCCCAAACCAGAGCCCAAACTCTTGACTTGAAGCCTCCAGTCCCCACCGGCCAGCTCCCTGACCGCTGGAACCGGAGTCCACATCTCGTGTTGGAACCTCTGCAGAGAAGCTCAGGGAAGTCAGCCTTCCTGTCTACTTTCGTTGTTGGTTTTAAACATGATGACTGCACTGGTCTGCTCTGTTCGGATGCAGCAGAATATCCTACGGCTAGATCAACAGTCCTCTCTACAAAGGAAATGTAGTGCTGGAACATCTCACTCTGGAGATGGTCCATTCTGCTCAGTCCTCACATCCATATGCCAAGCCAAACTGAGTGCTGTTGTCTGCACAGGGGGAGCGGCTCCACGCTTCGATCTGCCACTTAAGGGAATTTGCCATTGGAGTTGTGTTATGGAGGGCATCACCTCAACGGCAAGAGATGCAGGGCACTCCAAAGCCAACAACGGTCCCTTTCCTCACACTTCTCTCCTCTGCACCCCCTCTGAAGCACAGCCTCCTGGTCAGTGTGCCCAGTGCGCCCTGGAACACCACTGTGTGCCACAAGTGGACTGCTGACTGGCCAAGAGGCTGATCCCTGCCATGCCCCACCTTCCATCCCTGCCCTCGCAATGGCTGGGTGAGGCCTCCAGCCACAAGCAACCTCCTCAAACTCAGCAGTATAATATCATTTTCTATCCATAGCTTGGTGTGGAAAAGGTTGGAAGAACTCTTCTGTAGCATAATTTATGGATCTAATGTCCCCTGGTGTTCCTAGGAATGGTAGGCCTGAGAGCTGCCAAATTCTATCTGGGGACAAGAACTTTTGCCTGCCTTGTTACTTTGGGGACACCTTCTAAGCCATCCTCCTCCTTGTTTCACCTCACAGCCAGTCATGAGGAGGACAGCAGGATGGATAAACGGCCTGCGGTCAGGGCACTGCCACGGCCAGCACACTCCCCATCTACTTCTAAGTAAGGTGCCCGCGGAGCGCTGGGTGCCCTATTTCTCCCACTTAGTTTCACTCCTTTGCTTCCAGGCCCCTCGGGGGAGCATTCATTCGTCAATGGCAGCTGTTCCTGGGGACAAAGGGCTATTTAACTATTTTAAAATATTCCCCCACAATACTGCCTTCCCTAGCAAAGAAGATGGGTAAGAAGATCTGGCTCACTGTGCTGTAGAAAACGGAGCCTCTCTGATTCTTTGTTTAGTCAACATCACCGAGCACTAAATTTTCACAAAAAGAACTTAGAATTTCTCTCCCCAAGAATATTAACGTTCATTTCCGCCACGCCTCACATTGGCAAAGAAATGAATTAAACTACCCATTAAAGATACACATATTAATACATGGGTCCCCATCACGGTCGGGAAGGCTTGACAACACTTTTCTGCTGATAAAACTGCCGGTCCTCCTTCGGCCTCTACAGACTGGAGTCTCCCAGAACACCGCCTTCCCACTGGACCCTGTCTCTTCCTCGGTGCCTATCTAGAAATCGGTGGACACGAGCTTCTCTGCTGGAAGGTCCCTCCCATGTTAATTTGGAAGGGGAAAAAAAATGATTAAAAGAATAAACGTGAATATTGATGATCTGCTCACAGAGCAACTAAAAGAGTACATACCAAGTAACTAAGACTGGAAATAAGCAACACTGATATTTTCATGTTACTGCCTTGCAGCCAATAAAATATTTTTATAGGTGCTTTGGGAATTCAATGGTCATTCCTCCTGACCGCAAGTGTCTGTGTGGCAAGAGGAAAGTGCTAGACAGCATTCAGAAAGCAGACATTTACCCAAAGGTCATGGTGTACCAAGCCCTACCGTCAGCCCACCCTAACGTGGTGCACTGACACATCACACACTGGGTCTCTTCCTCCTGTACAAATAGGTATGTGTCTGGCAAATGTCGATTTATAACCTTCTAGGAGTAAATAGCCTTTTTGCTATGCATTGCCACCTGAGCGCAGATGAGGTGGTTAAAGGAAATGTGAGGACTCAATTCAGCATAGTTTGAAATGTGCAATCACCTCTTTCTAGAAAGAGTGCTCATGCCTCAGTAAAATTAGTTCTTTCTAAAATATTTTCCTCCTGGGAAAGTTCTTCCCCCGTGATGCATGATGTCATGGACACACAGATGTCTTTTCTGTGTGGGGATGGAAAAGAGCCAAGGGACGGACCAGGAAACAGTGCCGCACAGTGATGATGAATCTAGGCATTACAGAGTCCAGCTCCAATGACCACCCCGGGCCTTCGTGACAACCTGCACAACCTACTCCTTTACTTGGATCAAAAATACATCCTCGCAAGATGACGATTAATGCACAAGGCTGACCACCGTTTTCACACATGAAATCTGTTTCTCCAAATTTGACTAAGAAAATTTTCCTCTTCATTGTTATTTTATGTGCCCTCAGAAAAAGGACAACTCGGGTAAGCCTGGAAGGAAAAGCTCCACTGAGGCAGCTGAAGGATTAACCCAACCCCCCCGCACCCACCAGCCGCACCTGGTGGATTCTGGAGCTGCTTGTTGCCTGTTATCTCACAGAGCTGAACCGGCAAAGCGCCAACATAAAAAAGGTCTCTTGGCTGTTCTTAATCCTGGCTATACCTTCCCGTTGCTGCGGGCTCGGAAACCCTCAGAAATTCTAACTTAATTGGACAAGAGGGGATCTGCACATTAGTAGGTTTTCAAATCCAGGCAATTCCAGTGTGTACTCAAATGACCTGTTGTGAAGATCTGGAGTTTTCCCCACCTGAAAGAATATTTACATGGGACAAGGTGAGTGCTCGGTAGAGCTTAAACGCTATGCTGACCTCCTGGGATCCCAGGTAGACCGCTATTCAGCAGTAATCAAACAACTCTTGCTTTTGTCTACAGACCTGGACAACTGGTTTCTGTTTCTAACTGCTTCTGAGACCAAAAAGTGCTATCTAGAAAACCGTCATGCAGAGAACAGGTGCTCCACAAATGAGTGGTTCTCGAAGTTTTCTATGAGCAGCACACTCTTCAATATTAAACCCTTTGAGTGCACCTGAATAAATTAAAACTCTCAAAACTACACCAAAACAAATCATAAAAACTCCCAGCAAGCACGGCAACAGTGTAAGATGACTCCCATGACCAACAACACACCTTTCGCTACTGTGTCACGTCCCACGTCCTACGTGTTCTCAGAGCAGTCCAGGAAAGACGCTGTCTGCATGCTCCTCCAGCCACCCCTCTCTCCAGCCCCCTCCACATCTCCACTCCACTCAGGACACAATCAGGTCTCCCCATGGCAGTGACGCTCCACTGCAGCAAAGAGGTTTACACATGTTTGTGAAAGTTCCCATTCATTTGCCTGTTACTGAATTGTATATAAATGAAATCACATAGTATGCATTCATTTTGTGGCTGGTTTCTGTCTCTCGACAACATGCTTGAGAAACTAAAGTGGTACCTGTAGCAGTCATGGGCATTTGGTTGCTTCCAGCTTGGGCTGTTACAGTTAATGCTGCTATAAGCATTCTTGTACATACCTTTTAATATGCAAATGGACTAATATCTGTTGGGTATTATACCTAGTAAGAAAGACGGTGTGGTACAAGGACAGGTAAATAGACTGATGTAACAAAATAGACTCCAGAAACAGATCCACACATACACAGCCGCTTGATTTATGACAAAGGGCCAATGCAGCGCGGTGGGGGCAGGGGTGGGGGGGGAATGATGCTTTCAAATACGCTGTGCTGAGTTCATTGGCTGTAGATGGAAAGAAAATCTCGACCCCTACTTCACACCATACACAAAATAATTCCCAGGTAGCCTGCAGATCTAAGTGTGGGGGAAAAAAGGCCTACAGATTATTATGTTTCATGGTGGTGAGCTAAATAAAGATATCTTAAACAGGACACAAAAATAATAACCATAAAAAATGCTGATACTTGGATTTCACTAAAATTAAGACTGTTTTTCATTCAAAGATGCCATTTAATGTGTGTATATATATATATCTTAAATTATATATGTAACACAAAACACATACCAGGAAATGTAAATAAATCCTACAAATGAATTTAAAATATATAAAAAACCCAATTTTTTAAATGGACAAAAGACTTGAACAGACATTTTACAAAGAAGAATATCCAAATGACCAAGAAAACATATGAAAAGGTGCTCAACATCATCAGCCACCAGGGCCATGCAAACTAAAAGCCGTGGGAAGGTACCATTACATAACCATCACCAATGGTTACAATTAAAAAATCAATGCCAAGTCTTAGTAAGCATCAGAGCAACCAGAACTCTTATAACCGGGTGGGGGCATATAAATTAGTTTAACCAGTGAGAAAACTCACATGATAATATTCACTAAAGCTCAATATATACATATCTTGTGACATAGCAATTCTATTACTTTTAATATATGTATAAACATTGATGGGAATATACATAAACCAGAGAAAGCTTTGAAAAAGCATACAGATCTCTTTCAACAAGCCATCAAAAATTCCAAAGAAAACCACATCCTTAAAACTGATATTCCATCGGGAATTCTGTTAGTTCCAATATAAAAACATCTGAATAATTCTACTGGTATTTAATGTCATCTATTAGCATGGATTGATACAAATAAAAAATCTAAGCAACTTGCTGAATTTCCTTCGAGAATAAAGATGAAACCATATTAAGTATCTGACAAATCACATCTACTTTGCCCATAGGACATCAGAGCTTAGAAGGAAGGTGGAAAGTAAAAGGTATCAGGAAACCACACGGAGCGAGGCATACGGCTTGTGATGCTAATGGTAGCTGCAAACCAGGTTACTTATCCCTCTGTGGCCACATTAATTGGTCAAGAGCAACAGAGGCTTCATCAGCAATGCTCATAAAAAAGACAAAAACGAAAACAAACACAGAACCAGCCTACCCCGTCCCGGGCACGTTCCATTTAGAGAGCAGACACCTGCCACCCATCAGTCTTTCACACGATGGGGCTCCTGCCACTCCACCACCACACTATTTGATGCGCTCTTAATCTGTACTATTTATAAACAGAGACTTCAGAGTATATGAATGCACAAGTACAGCATATGTACACATGCAGCTATCTATAGCAAAAAAACAAATTCTCAAATATAGTTGTTTGGAAGACCACATCTTGTTCTATTAATACTCACATACTGCAGTATTACATAACTATTTTTTCAATTCTGTTGCGCTAACATGCAAATAAATTAACTCAACCATAGCGAGGAGCTAAATGTACTAATCAGTATGGCCTTGTGTACATTTCATCACAAAAAATCTTACATGATCTCTTTCAGGTCTAAAAACCCCAGAATCGACCTTATTAATCACTTTTAAATCCAGTTGCTTCATTTCTGAGGTGTTGTTAATATCTGCTACTTCCAAATCAGGATACTCAGCCTACTCCAAGAAGATACATGAATACTAATTACACAATAATGTGTTGTAAGTATTAACATATTTTATAATGTTATCATTACTTGGCAATTCTAACACAATAATAAGGATGGATATTATAAGGAAAAGCTCACCTAAAAACATTGTCATCAATTAGTATCTGCTTTAGCTTCTAGGAACCTAAAAAGTAGGTAACTGTAAATCTAGTTTTTGTTTAAGGAAGAAATGAAAATGACCTTCCTCCCCAAAATTTTTCAAATAAATCAAACGAGAGCAGAGAAGACAAGGACAAAAGTCTGGTGTGTGGACCAGACAGAAATGGCGGCAGGGCCACGGCTGTGGCTTCTTGTTGGTTAGGTACACGCTGGCTTCATCCCAAGATTCAGCCCCAAAAGGCCAAACTTTCCTAATTAAAAACCAGTCGTCTATTTCAGGACTGGGGAAAACTGCTAGGATCAAGAAGCCAGAATGGCTTGGGCAAGCAGGAAAAAAAAGTCAAAGACACATTTCAGAAAGAGGGCGGTAGAGCAGCTCAAAGCACGGCCTTCCACGTCAGTCAGACTTCCTCTGAACACCAGCTTTGCCTCATCCACGCTCTGCGACCTTGCTTGAAAATGACCCGCACCTTGAAGAGTGGGTCTCCTTGTCTGTCGAAAGGGAATGATAATGTCTCCTGGCAGGCTGTGGTCAGACTTGCGCAAGACGACGCATACAAAGCATTTCTTAGTAACACTTCCACACTCCATCCTTGAGTTGTAATCAAAGGTAGAATTTCTACCAATATATGTCAGAATGTGCTTGGGGATTAAAGATCCTACTTCCACAACCCCGCCCGCATTCCTTTTTTATTCTTTTTTTATTATTAATTCTGAAGCACTCCCAATGAATATCTTATGACAATCCAATGTTAACGACACTAAAAGGTTAAGTAATTCAGTTCCTTAAAAATAAACAAAAATGCAAGCAAAAACTACAATCCCTTAAGGAAACTGAATACTAGAAAATAAACTAAGTGCTTTAACAAATAGCAAAGCTCTCTCACCATGCTTTTTAAACTCTGACAGAACATAAATCAAAAGACATTTTCAAAGGTCTACTCTTATTTCAGGGGCACCAAAGGGGACAGATCTTTCGTATCAACATCTTGCAAAGCACTTCTGAAACCAACCACATTCCTGGATCCAACGTTAAATCGAGGTACTTCCTTCCGTTTGATTGTTTTCAAAATTATGTATGTGAAATAAATTTCTTCTCTGACGTACACAGCCCATTGAATTTTGTATTCCAATCAAAGCCAGTGGGAGTTACGTCTAAATAACATCTTCATCAAACTTGAAGGGGAGGTTATGTCATTTATGACCACTTACTCATCTATCACACACTTATTCAACAAGTATATACTCACATACCTGCTTTCTACAAGACATTAAACGAGGTATCTACCCCAATAGAAGGTCAGTAAGTTACCCATGAGGCAGGAGGAAATGGGGCTGTACAGAGGTACAGGCAGAGTGGTGGTTGGAAGGCAGAGGAAGAAATAATCCCTTCTGAGAGGAGGGTGAGCTGAGGATGACCTTGAAAGTGACTGAGAGAGAAGGAAAGCATTCCAAGCTGAGAAAAGGGAGGTACCAACGCCAGGACTAAGCTGAGGCATGGAGAGCAGTCTCATGGAGCTCCCACACAGGCTGTTACAAAGCGTTTGTAAAAAACAGATTGAGTAGGGTGGCCATACTATTCATCACGCAGACCAGGATGCCACTGAGAGTGAAAGAAGGCACTGTTAATAATTTTGTCAGGATGAAAGGTGTAAATCTGGACTGCCTGGGCAAATCAAGACATATGGGAGCTTGACTCAGCGAAGCTGATGTCCAGCACCCTGGGACCATGTAGCTGAGGCGATTTAGATAATGTGCATGGTTGTCCGAGGCTTCAGATTCAGAAAGGTATCGTAACAAATAATTCTTGAAAGCATCTTTAGAAGACGCCTGATAAATTTCTCTGGGCACTTTCCACATATTTCAAAAGACAAAACTTCCAAAGTAGGCAGGACAATGTTAGTGATCTCCAGCTCGAATGGAGCTAAGTGAGTCTGCTCATCGCAGGATAAACTCTGAGTCAGAGAAACTAAAAATAAAATAAAATAAACCACACTAGGTACTGCTTATTGAGAATTTATCACATGCTACACACTGCTCTGAATATTTCACTCACACCATCTCCTTTCGTCCTCACAGTACGCTCTGAAGGGGGACTTCATTCTCTCTGTTGAGGAGATGGGTAACTAGACACAGACTTAGATATCTTGCCAAAGGCAACACAGAAAGGAAGACAGGGAGCCAGAAACTGATCCAAGCACCTAACTCCACATCTTCTATTTTTCCCACCACTATTCTGCCTCCTGAATAGTCCAGACGTGCAACACGTGGCCTGAGCGTGGCATAAGACCCCCGAGTCCAGCCCAGCTGAGATTATCAGCTAGAATACATTTTGCCTGATTATTCCTCCCATGTGACCAAGTACTAGTAGCCCACAGGGCGCCTAGCCACCTGCCCTCCTCTGCCACTTGGAAACAGGCAGGTGCCAAGTGTCCTCCCAGCAGGCTGGACCATTTGCATAACCATCACTAAAGTTCAATGTAATTACTTATATATTTTGAGCACCCTAAAGCTATGGAATTTTTTTAAATATGATTTTTTAATCCTCACCTGAGGGTATGTTCATTGATTTCAGAGAGGTGGGGTGAAAGACGGGGAGAGAGTGAATAAGACAGAAACACCAGTGTGAGAGAGAAACATTGATCAGTAGCCTCCCGGGGGCACCCAGATGGGGAATCACACCCGCAGCCTTCCGGTGTGCACTCCAAACAACCGAGCAACCTGGCCAGGCCTGGAATTCTTCCGACACAAGGAAAGCAGGGCAGGCACGGCTGAGACCTCCCTGGGGGCTCTGACTTGAGTGTGAGTCACTACTAATACTCTTATGCCAAGCACAACCCCGCCGCTTCACAATTGTTATCAGTAGGAACATACAATTTCAGATGCTGTCGCCCACAGGTAAAAATAATTGAATATCTCCTGAACTACAGAATCTCATTAAGGTAAAACAAAAAGGTAGCTAAGCTAATCGGGGGGGGGGCGGGGGGGGGGCGGGGGCTGGCAGATGAGTAAGTAATGAGAGCCAACAGTTAGCATTAATAAGGAACAGAGCATCTATTTGGGGGCATACATGTTTGAAATACAGTCTGGAGAGAAAATGTGAATGTTCATACTTCATGTACATCTGCAGTTTGGCTGTACATAACACTGCCCTATTTTGTTCAATAGTGAGGCATGGGTAACTTGGACATTAAAAAAAAGAAAAAGAAAAGGAAAAGCAAAAAAAGGACAGTCAAGTTCAGACCCCTTGTGGAGAGCACAGAACGATAAAAGGAACTGAACAGACTCTGGGAGAGAGCAGTCTAAGAAAATAGCTTGAGTGGCAGAGATCAGCAATTAAAAAACAAAACAAAACAATTTCATGTCAGTTGCCTATTTGAATCTGATGAAAAATAACACAAGTCACACATAACTGTTTGGAGGAAAGGCTGGAAAACTGAGTGGCTCAGAGAAGGAACCATGCCCTGGCCTTTCAGCAGTTACCTTGTGTGACCTAAAATGCATTAGTTCAAAGTGAAGCGAGGAGCTGCTGACTAGCCAATAGATTTTTCTGACCTAAAAGATCCAGGCCGCCTATCTATCCAGACAAATTCACTCTGTGATCCTGTTACTGTTTGTTCAATATTTATGCCCACGAGATTTGGGGGCACGCAATTGTCTTTCCCCAACTATTCAAGAAAACAAAATATCTAAAGTCAAATGCAAATAGTATATTTAAGATCCAATTCAAAATATAGTTACTGAGTGCCTGGTATCTGTGCAGAACTGATAAATACAGCCCAGCTTTTGCCTACAAGCAGTCTAGTTTACTTAAACCATGGGACAATATAATTATAGGGACACATTTCTATTATTCTGTTTAAATATGTATGATAAATCCAAAAAGCCTATTTATCCCTCACTTTGGGATGCTCAGCATCAAGACACAGGGATACAATCTAGCAAAAAAGGTAATGAAGGCCTTTCTCCTACACAGCACGACACTGTGACCATGACAGTGAAGATATTAGGAAAAATAAGGGCTGCCACCTTCACAAGGTCAAACCATCATTCCCAGTGAAGCTGGTGGCTCTGGTCAAGCAGCTACAACAGGTGACTAACAGCTGCCTGATTACATTATCTGTCAACCTCTTCTGCCAGCAGAAATAGAGATTCTTTCCCCTGCTCCCATGTCCTCTACATTTAAAGGGGAAAATCAAATCCAGTGTTCCAAATTACCAAGGCTACCGTAATTAAACAGAAAATTTAAAACAGCCAGTATAATTTGGGGGGCAGCAGAGTGTGGCTGTACCCAAGTGGAGCACACCAACCAGCTCTAACACCTTGGCCAAGTGGTTAACCTCTCTGAATTCTGGTTTTCTCCAGCCTACATGGTTGGTACAGAACCAAGTCAAAGAATTGCGTTAAGCACTTTTCCTGTGTTTTGCATATTGTAAATGTTTAGTAAATGGTGGGGCAGTTATTACTTTTAAATACCCAACTAATCCAATATCTGTATTTCCTACTTATTAAAAACATAGATCAAAGGTTGCCATGGTCTGGGGCCAGGGGGTGGGGAAGACTACAAAAGGACTGGAGAATTTTTTGAGGTGATGGACCTATCCTGTATCTTGACTGTGGCGGTGATACATGTCATTTGTGTTTGTCGAGTCTCATGGAACTCACCAACAGAAGTGAATTCCACTTTATGCAACTCACACCGCATTTTTACAAGTACCAACTAAAAGATTCAATTAGTTTTGATCAAAATAAACCATCCAAATATACAGACATTTTAACTTCATTTATTTCCAAAATTAAAATGAACTCTAAGGCCTAAAATGCTACTTCGTATTTTCAGACCGAGCTCCTAAGTTAAAGGACTCAGTTATTTTATAAAAAACACAGATGCCGCATGAACAACAAACCAAATTAACTGTTTCAAAATAAAGAGTACACTGTACTGAACAGTGTGATGAAATGACACATGAAGAGAGAAAATGAAAGTGAAGTTTGCGCTCACTAGATCCCTTGAGAAGACAAACGTAATGGCTCGTTCCCTAAAAACCTAGTCACGGGCCTTTGCGAATAATCTCAAAAGTGTAACACTCTTTTTCAATAAGCTAAGCAAAAGCAGAAAAGTATGCTGAGGAGCCCCGTGCTTTGTTCATCTTCTCTCAGTATTCGTGAAAGATCCTACAGGGCTGCTCCCTCTGTATTTTCATCAACACTGCTACCATCACCAAGGAGCCCTTTCGGTACAGATCTGTGCACCTACTGCGGCAGAAATGTAGTTTGACAACAATTTCTTACTCAACGCCGCACTTACAAAACAGATGGAATTCAAAAGCGATGATTTGGAAAGGAAAATATAATTCTGGTGTATTATATTTTTGCCTGTGTTGCACGGTATATTTCTGCCTGTGTTCTGCGCCTCAGCAAGAGGCTTTTCCCTGTGCACACTGAGGTCCCCACCTGAAAGGGCCGTCCCTGACAGGCTCTAATGAAGATGGAAGCTAGGAAATGGGCCCAGCTCACAAGCCTGTGACATTTCAGCGAATGCAACCCCGTAAATTCTGGTCTCTGTCCCTTAGCTAGAATTTGCTCCTGCCATTTTCTCACGCCCCCAATTATCATCTTGCTTATTAATCTACTTCTGCCTCTACTATCCTATCACTTGACTGTGTGCATTCCCTACATTCAAAAAGAACACAAGAAAACCTCGGAAGGAGGTCACCGTTCCTTTTTTTACATGGGCTTTTGCTAAGCTTTGTAATTATTTTTTTTTGACAAAAGGGAAATATAATTTCTGCCATTCGTGTGCCAAAAAATGTCTGTGCACTATTCATTACTATATGAAATTTGATGTTAAAGTAAAAGATTTCTTTATCCTATTAGGATAGATGCTGTTATGTCTTCAGGAAACACCACGCTAACTTGCTGGAATCTTGATTCTTCAAGGCACCGATTCAAGGGGAAACATATCAACTAGTTACCTACTTAATTATAGCACAACCCTTTCCTGTAATCCAGGCTTGATCAACTTGGCAAGAAAAAGCAGTCAATCAAGTCACCTCAGGAGGTACAAGTCAATGAATAAGATATGAGACTGGTAAATCCGACATAACCCATTTGAGCAATTAAGAGAACTTAACAGAGAAAACATCTACTTCCTTATCACTCCCCCATTCACTCAGGAAGCGCACTGAGGCCTTACAATGTTGCTGGCAACGTGGGTCTAGGAAAACAATTGTGAACAAGAAGCCAGCCAACTGCCCTCATTGGCAAGAAGAAAAATGGCAAAGAAATCTTTGAAAGTTTAACACTTCAGAAACCAGTGATTTCTGCATAATTAATCATTTTCCCATGTTCGTCTAGAATCTTCAATGAAGAAATGACACCTACCAACAACGGCTCAACTCCACACATCAGAAACAGGGCCAAACCATCCTTCCTAATCTTCCAAGTACGTAAAATTAAAGTAGATGCTGTTGCGATTAAGTTACACTGTGACTCCCACTACAGACACCAATAAAGTGGGAATTTCTTTAAATGTAAAAACAGGCCCCTCCAGAAAAAAATGGAGGTGAAGAGGTAAAGCAGGCTGGTATCTTCTCTGGAATTCTCACCTCAAATTTCATTAATATCCCAGTGCAAAACCACCACGAATCTCCGGTCACCAACAAAAACAGATATGACACAAAACTCTGTCAACAGGATTGACTGTCACACAGTTGAAAGCAACTTACATGGAAACACAAGCTACAGAGTAAACAAATATGTGAATCACTAAAAGCTGGGCATGCAGCAAAAAGAGCTGGGTATGCATAGACTTTACTCTTCTTAGTTAACCTCAAACACCTGCTGCAGGTAGGTTATTACCCTTGAGCTTTAAGGCCGTGTCAGTTGTGGGCCTGCCCAGACATAAACTGCACACGGATGACAAAGCGGAAAGCAGTTTCACAACGGCCTGTTCCGCACGCGGAGTAGCAAGGCGGTGTATTTCACCAGATTACTATATAAGTTGATAACAGCATCAGACACTTAACACTGTACTCAGGAGACTGCTGCAGGGCCAATTAAATTTCCAGGGCCACCGGTGCCAACTCTTTTCACTGTGGCCCCTTCTGTCATCCTTCCCACCAGTCATCAGCTATAGGTGCAGCCCTGTCAGTGTGCTTGGCTCCTCCTCGCTGCCCTGGTAACCTCTTGCTTTTCAGAAGGCAACATTTTCGTATTTGCTCCAAACTTGAGCGGAATGAGCTAGTCTGGCTAAGGCTCTGTTCTTCTTAGCACAAGAAATATTTTTACACTGCAGACCAAAAGGTAATATTAGCATGAAACCACAACACACTCAGGAGTTCCTAATATTACTTCTTGAGCTTAAAATACACGAAACAATCGCTGACTTTTTTCTGCTAAATAACACAATGCAAGAGATACCAAGACCAAGCAAACGGCCCAAAAGAACTTCCACAGAACGGAAGGCCAGCCTACTGCAGCAAGAAAAAGCCGAAACCGTCCAGAACTGTAATCTCTCAGTGCTTTTGAGCCTAAGAAAGCGGAAATTTGCATTTACGTTCAGAACCCTACTCCATGTCTCCGTGTGACTGAGTGACCAGAGATTTTGCAGCTTCGAAGTATAACCGTTTGCAAAAGGCAACTGTATACAGATCAGAAGAAATCTATAAAATAATCTGCTCTCCCCCTGGGATTTTTAAGAAAATGTTTTCACATAATCACTAACTGCCTTGAACATACAATAGAAACCTTACTGGGAGTCTGTTACCAGCTGAAGCTACCACAGAAGAACATGCCCTGCCCAGCCAGGTACAGGCCAAAATTCCAGGCCAATCCTGGGAGAGGTGACAGCCCCAAGTTCAACTGGGAATGTCTGAGCACAGTTCCCCCTGCACATTGAGGAACACCTCTAGAATCTTTCCAAATGCCATTGGCATCCAATCCCTGCTCAACCATCCCCAGCACCCGTGCACCAGTGGTTCCCGTTAGCAATGGGCTCCTCTTACAAACCACTCCCCTCCTGGGGAAACAGACCCCAAGGGCGGCTGGGGGTGGGCGATGAGCGCCCTTCTCCCACTTACCTTGATGATGCTGCTCCGGCGGGGCAGGCCGCCCGGCTTGTTTTCCCGGAGGAGGGGGCAGGCAGCCGGGCTGGGGGTCGGAGCGAGCACCCCACCGTGAGGTCCCCTGGCGGGGCTGATCCGGGCTTCGTCCCCGGACACGCCGAGGCTGCAGTCTCCGTTAGAAACCCCGCCGCTGTCACAGCGCGCCCGCCCGTGGCCGAGGCGACCTCCTCCGCTGCCGCCGCCTTCCCCGGCTTTCAGGGCACCCTTGGCACCAAGAGCTGGGCCCGGGGAGGTGGGCAGGGCCCCGCCAGCGGCGCCCCCCCGGCCGCACTCCGCCATGGGCGCCCCGCGACCCGCCAGCACAAAGCCGCGTCCCCGCGTCCCCGCGTCCCCGCCGCCTCGGGCCGGGCCCGCCGTGCGCGGCCCCTCCTCCTCGCCTCCTCCCTGTCGCCGCCTCGCAGCTTCTTCCGCTTTTTCTTTTCTTTCTTTCTTTTTTTTTAAATTTAGATGTGATGTTTGCTTCTAGCTCTCCCGGCGCACGGCGAAAGTCGTGGTGGCAGAATGGTTGAAAGATTCCTGCAGGGGAGAGGAGAGAGACACAAGTCAGCTCTGGTGGCGGCGGAGCCGGGGCTCCGGGCACCTGGGGAAGGAAAACACGCCCAGACACACATGCCGCCGCGGGCGCCAAAAATAACCCGCGCGAGCCGGGTGCCCACCCCGGGGTTCCAGGCACCCACCCCAAGGTAACGGGGCGCCCAGCTCTGGGGTTCGGGGCACCCACCCTCCCCGGGGGCCGGAGCAGTCATCGCGCGGGACCCGGGCGCCCTGCCCCGGGGTCGGGGTGCCCACCTCGGGCTTACAGCGAGGGGAAGCCGCAGGCGACCCGACGCACTCTGGCCACGCGGAGGCGCCTCCGGAGGGTCTCGCCACCCCGCGCGGAGGGGCAGCGACGCGGGTCTCCCCTGATCCTAACTCCCTACAGGCCGTCGCGAGCTGGCCCTGCCACGTCCCACCAGGGTCCCGCTGAGGCCTGAAGCGTGGAGAGGAAGCGCACGGTGGGCAGGGGCAGGCGGGCCGTGACAGTCGCTGCGTGGCCCGGGGTGGCCCAGACCCACCCACCCCCGCCCGCAGCTGAGTCTCCTCCTAGGCTCGGCGCTGCCCCCTACAGGCCGCAGGGACCCTCCCGGACCGCCCCTGACCCACCGCTAGTCGCCGGGGCTCCTGCTCGAGGTTGCGGCCGTTGCTGTGGGGCCAGGTCATCAGGCCGCGGGAACTTCGCAGCCTAGCTGACAACGACCGGAGGTGGCGACGGTCCCGGATACCCAGCACCCCACCAGAGCTGCGGTAACTGCCAATCACCCCAGGCGCCCCGAGGGGCAACGACCGCACAGGCCCCTGGGGCAGGAGCTGATGTCCTGGGTCTTTGGGGACTCAGCCGCTGCCCCTCCCTCCTACCCCCAGCCCCGGCACACGGGACTTGTTCCCCTCCCACCCAATTTGGGAAAAAGCCATCCGGACATTCCCCTCTGGACTTCCCCAGTGCACCGGTCAGACCCAAGTCACATACAGAAACCAATTCCGTTCTCTAGGGCTCCTGAAACTGTGAATTGATTCCGCCGGTTTCCAGGATGCCAGGGTGGGGTGGTGGGGTGGATGGATGAGTTGGGGGGCAGATGGAGAGAGGTGAGGAACAGAGGACCTCAGCAGAGCCTGCTCTGTGCCCACTGTCACCCTGCAGGGATTTATCACCGATGTCTCTTCCTCTTAGGGTCCTTCCTCAGATGCCGGCTGGCCCAGCCCTCTGAGAGCCAGTATATCCTAATTGGGTCACAACAACCGGTCCGTCCTCTCTGTGTTCCTCTCCAGTTACCCCCGGCCCCAATGCTTTGGGTACAGTGACCTTGGGTACACCTAGAAATCGACCTTGATTGTGTGGCTCCCTGGCGCAAATACCTCCCCCCGGAATCTTCATCCCTCCAGCCAGACAGGGCCCAAACTCACAGCCTGGTACCCGAGGCCCCACCCGTCTCTCCATCCCTGGCTCCCTGGCTCCCTGGCTCCAGCCTCCAGCTCTCTAGCACCCCAGCTCTTCTCCAACTATTGAGTTTCCTTTTCTAGGAATGCGCTTCTCGAAGGGTGCTGAAAGAGAAACTGATAGTCCTCTGGGGGGCGAAGGGGGGACGTTTGAATTCAAAGACTTGCTCTCATTAGAATGATGTAGCAAACTGCCAAGTAGCCTCTGAAAAACTGGGCTTTACATACATATATACATACCCACCCCTGCCTCTGAAGCAACTTCAGATACCTCGATGTTATTCTTGGGAGGTGTTTTAATTCTTCTGATCTTCTGGATTCATATTTTTGTAAACCATCAAACAGGCTTTTTATCCACTCTTGCCAACCAGGGCCTACACACTCACAGAAATATTTTTACATCGAAGGACAACAATGTTTTAATATTTGATTCAATCCCATCCCTTTTCTTTCCCCTAGTTTTGGTTCAAAAATTTTTTTTTGGTTTTTGTGATAGTTTTTGCAGAAAAAATACGTTCAAAGAATTCAAATCAGATTCTTGATCTACCTTATTGAAGTTATGGTCATAGTATCCTCTGAGTATACTGCGGGAGAGGAAAGGAAAAATGGGAGGCCTTTATGCCTAGGGTTCTCTAACCTTGGTATTTTGAATAAACGCCTGGAGGTGTCTCTGCCCTTTCCTGCAGTTACCAATCACTAGTAAAGTCCTGTGAGAGCCATATATCCTGCAACTTGTACCTTGAGTTTCCCCGGGTGAGTGAGGACATAGAGAGATTTAAACCTCCAGGATGCTTTTTATAAAACCGCCATCTAATTGGCCTAATATGCAAAATGAGCACCTATCCATCTCGCTCTGGACTCCCAACAGGTCAAACCACGGAGACTTCGTTGAAATATACTTGGTATTTAAATTAAAACGTTTCCCAGAGTATCTTGGCAGAACTGTAACTAATGATGCCAGAAGCACAAGGCCTGTGCCAGGTTCCTTTTTATCCCCATAAGTGCTTGTCTCCCACAAGCCGCTGGTCACACGCCTGCGGATGTTATAGCTGTACTTCTGCATCCCACAAACAGCCAGACCGTAGGTACCGTTTCTCCTATATGGTCATGGGAAGCAGCATGTTCCTCTGACAAGTGAAATTCTCAGCTCCCAGCAGGCTTAACAGCTAACCTCGGAGTGACTGTTTCTTCTCCTTCCTGCTTGTCTCCCTGCAGTTACTAAGTGATTGCTTTCCATTCCTCCTATGCCATGAGCAATGTTATTGAAGAAATTGTAAATATTTTGCCAAAGTGTTTTCATGGCATTGTAAAATTCATAGAAGTGGGAGTGAGAAAAAGAGCCAAATATCGTCATTCCTCAGCAAATACTTATCCAGTGGTTCCTTCAGACTAATTTTCAGAGCAGGGCAAAAAGAAACAGGCACAACATCAGTAAAATGCTCAATCTGGATAACTCCATGGTGTTCATGCCAATTTATTGTATCTAGGTACTAATGGTTAGATCCTGCTGAATAATTTGTTCGTAATGTTTAAAGCCCATAGATACCTTTAAGAATCTCATCATCTCATCATGCCAGCAACACGTAGCCTTATCTTCTAAATTTTCCTCCTATTTCAGTCCATCTCAGCTTTTACTCATTGTTGTCGCCCTTCGCCAAACTGTCTCCCATTTGTTTGTATCTTCACTTGGAGGCCTAGAACATGAGCTATTCAGGCTCAGTCGTCCCTAAGAGCCCTCCTTCGGCCTCCCCAGGAAAACACTGATGCTGTTGGCTGACTTCTTGCCATCATTTATAGCCTTGCAGGTTATGCATTTGTATCTAATTTCCAGTTCGTGGGCTCTAACATTATGACTAAATTTTTCTGACTCACTGAATACTTGGCCTTCAGATTTTTTTCCCCTCAATGTATTATGACAATTTTCTCTCCCAAATCTCAGTCTCATTTTATTTCCTGCACTTCTCCAAAGACGTAATTGAACCGCTGAACTTTCACATTGGACTTCTCCCTTTATGTTTAATGTGAATGCTTACTAGAGCAGAAAGTAGAAGACCACAGTGCTTTAAGGAAATAGCAGATCATATCAATGTCCTCGCCCACAGTGGCTACCCATTTGCTTCCTGAGTTAATCCAAGGTGTTGATTTTAATCTAGTATGCTCCTAAGGCTTGGATTATGTTTATTTCCTCATGATTCTCAGCAAGAAATATGTAGTGATTCCCTTTCTTCCTAGGCAACAATGAAATCAGTTAGACCTGCCAAAAGCGTTCATTTGCATATTCTTCCCCTCCTGACACTAAAGACCCTTCACCCATTTACTTTGAAGACACCTTGTCCAAGTGTAAATGGCTGACAATAAATTAGGCACTCCGGGAATTACAGCGACGCTTTCCAGCCACTGAGAAACCGTTACGTGAATTCATTAAATTGTTGTCAGTGGTTATTGAGTTAGGTAGCGCTTTGAGGGAATCTATTAATTACTGAAGATTTCATAGGATGATTCTATCAGGACAGTAATATGATTTGCTTTACAAAGTACCATTGTTTATCGCACTGCTTTTGTAAACTCTCGTGCATTTGATTGTATTTCTACTCTTATTTATTGCAGGAATCATTGCATACTCCAATGCCTATCGGAGCCAGGTACATAATGCAATGAGCAAAGCTGGGAGGGTTTGTCTCATAAGAGCCGCATAATTTATAGTTTTTCAACAGTGATGTATTTCCATATCAAATACAGAGGGACACTCTTCCTGAGTCATCTTTGGCTTTCCAGTTTTGAAAAGAGCCTTTGATGATACAAGCAATATTTCACTTTCCTCTGAACTCTACGAAAGACAGTGTGAACGTAACGATAAATAGCAGCTGCCACTCAGCCAGGTGTGGCGCGGCACATGGAGTGGGAGGGTTCCAATAACCTGGTTAGGAATCTTACTGCTGCCAGGATCATCTTATTTTTCCAGAGAAGTAAAAAATCTGGAACTTAAAACTTGCTAATATGTTAGTTCATTCTCTTAATAGAAGGACATCCACTAACTGAGGTCTCCATGTATTGTTCTTTTTTCTTTTTTAACAACTGTATTTATTTATTTTTAGAGACAGGGGAAGGGAGAGAGAAAGGGAGAGAAACATCAATGTGTGGTTGCCTCTCACATGGCCCCAACTGAGGATCCGGCCCACAACCCAGGCACGTGCCCTGACTAGGAATTGAACCAGTGACCCTTTGGTTCACAGGCCAGCACTCAGTCCACTGAGCCTCACCAACCAGGGCTGTATTGTTCTTTATAAGGTCTACAGAGAGGCCTGTCTTTTCCTATCCTACCTCCTAATTGTTAAGATACGCAAAGCAGAGCAATTACCTTCCAAATTTTGCACTTATTTGGGTTTCACCAACTTGATTTTCAAGGACAGATTTTTTACTTATTTTCATGAGTTTAAGAAGTCCAAGTCTGATGACCACATCATTTTACACATCCCAGTGGGTGGCTCCCAAATGACTTCCCTGCATCGACCCACTCCCACTTCCCAGACCCAGAATGATTTCATCTCTGACATCTGAAACTCAGACACCTGTTGTTTAGCCAAAAACTCTGCCCTTTCATCAGTCCCGTCCCCTTACTTCCCCAAACCCACCTCCTTTAGTAGGGCCCGAGATTCCTCCACCCCATCCCAAGCTCAATCCACCAGCACTCCTATCTGTACTTTCTTTTCCCCTCCCAACCTGAGCCTCGTGACCAAGACCTCCAACCACATTCTCACCAGCATCCTAGACCCTTCACATCATTGTCCTTAGGTTGTGCCCACCTTGCCAATCCACAGCTTTGCATAACTCCAGCCACGACTTTCCCCATACGTGCCCCAGGCTGCTACTCTGCTAGAGAAAGAACTCGCATAACCATGCTGACTAGACAAGAATGATTTCTGTGCTCAGAGGGGCAGTAGACCGCCCTTTTCTAATCGTCTGCAATCTCCATTCTCCAAAGTATTCCTCTCCAAATCCCAACTGACCCACTGCCCTTCCTCTCATCAGTGGTCCTAGGGCTCTACTTCACACAGACAATAAGATACATCAAGAAATAAACTGCTTTAACTTTTCCTGCATCCCACTGATCCTCACCCACCACCCCTGCTGTCTTAAGGTAATCCAAAATCAGAAACTCTCTATGAATGTCTTGTCTGATTATTGGACTGTCTTGCTCTGATGTGACTTCTTTTGGGACCACAGGGCTTTGTCACTGTCTTTGGGTAGAAGGTAGAGTGGAGTCTTCCCTGAAGCAGTGGCCAGTCTCAATGTGAGTCATCCAAGGACAAGAAGCAAGGGCTTGGAAGGCAGCCTTAGGTCCAAGAGAGGGGACATACCTTCTTCCTCCTGGCCCACCCTCTCTGGGGCCCGGTGTCTCAGGTTTTCAATGGGGGCTCCGGAGCAGTGAGGAGGAGAGTAGGGCCTCCCCGAGCCAGGACTGGAAGGAGCTGCTTCCTTAGAAACCCCTTAAGGCTGTCCCTGTGCTCTCTAAGGACACGGACATCTCTGTGGCCAGTTTAAAGTTGTTCTTTATCCAGGGTGCTAGGAGAATTAAGGAGGGCTTGGGTGTTACAGCACTTCTCAGCTGTACCGCTGTGGAAAGGGGGTGAGTGGTCTGCGAAAGGAAAAGGAGACCCTTTCTCCACCCCCACAGTGACTGTAATGGCTGCAGCGGCCATTAGTGGGATTCTAGGAAGTGTGTCCCGGAGGTGGTGCCATAGCGAGGGTCTCTCTCCTTCGCAAACCTGGCATACTGGGGCAGCTCTCCCACCTGTCCTGCCTCGCTAGTCACATGTCTGCATCCATTTCTCTCTCTACTAGCTGTTTTCCTTCCACGTGTAAATATGGCTTGCTAAAGATTTTTTCGGTTACCAGCCTATTGTAACTGGTTTCCTTCCTCTTCTACTGGAACTGCCCTCCCAAAAGTCATGGTGGACATGCTAATTAACAAACCCAGTGGCTACTTTTTAATTTTTATCTTCTTTGACCTTTGTAGAATACTGCACATTACTGATTCCACTTGTATCATTGAAACTCTTTCCCTGCGGAGGTTCTTGGCTTGGTTGTGCCACAGAAATCTCAAACTGACAAGCCTCAGATTTAATTCACCAGATATGTGCTCCATATCTGCTCCATACAGCTTTTCCCCTTTATTCCGTGTTTCTCTTAGTAAGTACTGTGCCCACAAAGATTCGGCATCGGCCTTCATTCCCTGCACCCCTTCCTTGTTCCAGTCAACTGTTAGGCGTAGTTAATCATGTAAATCAACCTAGAAATTTCTCTCAAACCCATTGCCACCAGATGGCCTGGATTACTGTGTCATTACTCTTGGCCTGGATTATTGGATTATCCTGCTCGACTCTGGTCCCTCCCTATATCAATCTATTTCTCAAACCACCATCAGAATTGTCCTGGGGATGTGGTGGGGTGGGGGGAAGGGTGGTCACTTCTCAACCTAAAAGTCTCCAACAGTTCCATGTCAGGACAAAATTCCTTCTCCACAGGAGACACACACAGCCCATGGTCACCTGGCCCCCAGCTTCCCTTTCAGCGTCATCTCCCACCCAGATATGCTTCCTATATACTAGTCACACCGACCTGTTTCCCTGAAAAGGTTGTGCATTCTCCCCCTCTGCGTGCTGGCTCATGGTGTTTGCCAGGGTTAGAATTCCCGTTTCTCTCCCTCCTTTGGAAGAACTTAGAAGCATCCTTCAAGAAAGCACAAATGTTTCCCCCTTTGATAAGATGTTCCTGACTCCTGAAAACATAATGAGTTGCTCCCAGGCTCCTCAAGCACTTAGTACAATTTATAAGGCTTTTCTCCATTAATAATTGAGCTTATCAGAGTTTGACACCTTCAAACTTCACCAGACCAGGACCTGACATATAATAGATCCTTAATAATTTTTTTTATTTTAATTAATCAGCCTTTTCAAAAATCAATCCTTGACCCTCATATGCTTATAAAAAGCCTTCTTATTTCATAAGGCTTCTTTCTTTGCAATGCTGAGAATGTCTTATTCCGTGTCTTCCAATTTTTCTCCCCATTTTTTAAATTACCTGATACAAATAAATCCATTCATATACTAGCATCTGTTCATTATCCACGTACTTTGTGGAAAGAACTATATTTGATGTCACGGGGGAAGGCAACTAGGAGCTTGAGGTTGGAGAAGGTTTATTTTCCATTGTGTATACATGACATTTCCAATTTTAAAAGTAATTAAAAATAACAAATTAAAGGAGCGAGTCCAGCCCTGCCATGGGTCAATAAAAATCCTGACCTAGCTGTGGGGTAGGGTGTAGCAAAGCCTGACCAGACCAAAACCATTACCTCTCCAGCTTGGCCCACTGCCCGCTCCTTTCTTAATTAGTTAGAAATTCCCACAGTAGCACCACGCAACACAGGAGGACAACGGCTCCAGAAGGCTGCTGTTAAGATGTACAAATTACCTGGAAAAAGGAAGCCTCCCTAGACAGCTCCCAATTATGCTCATTAGCAAAAAAAAAAAAAATTAGCCAAATGTCACCTTGTCCCTTTTGGCAGAGACATATAGGGGCCACAGGAGAGAGAAGGCAGGTTAATCTCCTTACCCAGAAGGTGGAGGACAAGGCTCAGGGCACTAGCCACCCCTCCCCCACCAACACACACACACACACACACACACACACACACACACACACACACACGCGCACGCACAGCAGGGTGGGGAAGGGCAGCTCCGGGCAAGGGAGGAGAGATTGCAAACCATGTGTTGTGGTTTTATTATCTGACTCTGTGTCTGCCCCTCAATGGAGTAACCCCTAAGAGGGGGCTTAGGAAGGGAGCGAAACCAGGCTTTGAAGGAAGCCATGGAGCTGGTTTGCTGAACGGGGGTCAGAAGGTCATTCTCGGGAAACCAGAGAGGAAAAGCCAAGACGCATCCAAGTTCCCCTCCTTGTCACCAGTTCCTACGAGACCATTTTTTGCGTTATTAAATTTTAGTTAACACATGATGTGGAGGGAGCCTTAAGTGATCTTTCACAATCACGTGATCATGTAAATAGAGGATCTGGAGCTGAACTAGGACTAACAGAACTAGAGGAAGTAGATAAACTGTGGCCTCGGGATTTCAGGCTCCACAGAGAGGAAATCTTCCTTGTGGGGCCATTCAGGCACTGGTATGCATTCATTACCAAAGAGGCTTTGGAATTTCCTTTCCACAAGAACCTTAAGGACAGGACAGGCAATTATCTACCAGGATGGTATCAGCAGCTCCAGCCTGAAGGCAGAGTTCATAATGAATCACTCCTTTGACCCGTTGGTTCTGGGGATTTAAGCACAGATTTTTAAAAACCTTTTTTAAGTCAAATTAGATGCTTTGTTTTCCAGTTCTTGGTAGTCTTTATTTTAGTGGAATTACTCTTTGGTGTGATATTATGGAATGAAATGTTTTAGCCCTCTTCAAATCACATGTATTTCTCACTGGAGTGTCCAGTTCCCTACCATTTGCTGTCTTGAAATTGAGTACCTTTATAATCATAATCCCATAGTCTGAGTTCAAGTGTTTCTTCTAATTGGTCCATTTTCCCTACCTTCTATATTAGTTCCCCTGGTTTCCCTCTTACACTGAGCCAAAGATCTCAGGATGCTCTCTCCACTGCGTAGAGATTCTCCACTTGGTGAAGAAAAGCAGCCCTTTTCCGAGCATGGTGACTCCTTTGATGCTAAGGACTTGCTGTGTCTGCAACCCAGGGACAATGAAAGGGTCTGGTAGAGAAAAATGTTAATGCAATTAGAGCATGTGGAGTAATTTTAAATCTCCCTCAGGCTCCAGTTCTGGTCATGGGCACCCTGGGTCTTTAACTGTAAGTTATATCCAAAATAAAAATGTTATCACCATATTCTCCAGCGTCAGACTTGGCCTTATTGCCCCCATAAACATTTCGCACACTGAACCGTCTCTCTCTTTTATCCATCTGTCTCCCTACGAAGGCCGTATTAGTCTACTCTGACGTTTCCGTCATAAAAACGATCCCAGCCACCTCCGCTCTGCCTCTCTTTTCCTTTTATACACACAGCTTAAATCTTAAGTCTTTCATAAGCCCTTTCTCTGAAGTGGTGTGTAAACACTTCATTCCAGCAGTCTGCTGTTCTCACTCTTCCTTGAAGGGAAATTCAAATCTTCTGTCTAACGGGATGTCAGGAAGCAGCTAGGCTACGTGACTCAGCCCCCAGACCTGAGATGCTCTGACCCGGAGTTCAGATCAGAACCCTTGCCATTTACAACACTTGACAGAGACCAACCCTTTAAACCTTGGGGATTTCATTCTCCTCTGCAGCCACACAGGGATATATGTGGACCTGCCTCCCAGGATGGATGCAGACCAACACTGCAAACATTAAAGAAAGGTATAAATGCTGATTGAAAAGGGAGCAACTTGAGCTCACAAATAATTTCCCCCAAAAGTCAATGAAACCCACAGGGTTTTTCTTGCACAAAAACAGGCAGTCTCAGCCTCATCTGTATTTAATGTACTTCCCTTCTCGCTGATCACCATAAAGGTGATTTTAGGGCGTAACAAATATTTCACAGTAAAGGTTTCTGTGCCCCCAAACTCCAGAGCCCCAGTAAGTGGCCCCCCATATTTCCACTTTGCGTAAAATAAAATGGCTGTTCAATCACAGAAAATGAGCATTTGTTGGAACACACACGCCACCTTTCCTTGGTAACGCTATTGACAACTGATTCCTGTATGTTATGTTGACTTGGGAGTTGTCTGACTGCCCCCAAATGTACACAGCGTGCAACGAACTTTTTAGTCTTTCTGGTGCATCTCACGAGCTAATAATTCGGAAGAGAAAGAAACACACCGCGTAAAACAACAAAGTGGACAGGAAGTGTGTCCTCCTAAACTGTGCTCACATCGAAAGGAGGGAGGCTAGCCCAGCAACCAGAGACTGTAACGGAGAAAAGTATTCATCCATCCAGAAAGGTGGATGCCTAACGGAGCTCACACGGCTCTTTGGGAACACGACTATTCTTAAGTATTAAAATGAAGGAAAGCATTAGTAGAATTAGAGCGCTATTTCTGAGGCTGGCTCAAGAGCCCTACTTGTTTCTGGCATGAGAGGAGTAGGGGGAAGGAACCAAGTACTTATCAGCTTCTCCGGGCAAGTCCAGATCATACCAGGCCACAGGGCGGAGCCTGTGGACATCTTGGAATGAGCAGCTGAGAAGTGGCTTCACATCCCAATTCAGGCCTGACCACAGGCCCTTCAGGGGTGAGAACACAAGGGTCCTAGGATGGGTCTGCTTTAAGAGTCAAACTTTATGGATTTATTTCACAAAGGCTTTGTCTCTAGAACCTGGAAGTGGAGGTTCAGTGAGTGGATTTCAGCCTGGGGCTGCAGCTACAGCAAAACAACAAAAAAAAGGTGTCAATTTCAGGAAAGAGGGGGTGAGGCTGAGGGAATCAGGGTCTGTAAGCAATATAGACCATGCTTTTCTCCTGAACCAATAGCCGCCCCCAGTGAGTGACAGGAGCCGGGGAATGCAGTGGTGAAACCAGGAAGAGGGGCAGGTTGGACACCCTTATTCCCACTTTAAGGAGGCTACAGAGGCACTTCCTAAATTGGTAACTCGCTGGGCACAAAGGATGGCTTCAAAGTATCTATCAGTTTAACCACTATGCAATTATGAGGGAGAGAAAAAATAAAAGCCAGATTTCCTCCTAGGCAGTCCAGCCCAAGAGGAATGAGTAGCTATGGGGACACTATATTTCTGTATTAGTTTTCAGCAGACTGGGACCCAGTACAATAATCCTGGTGGGCTGTTCCTTTGCTGGGGTCACACAGACCTGGAGAGTTCTCCCCGCATCCCTTCCTGAGGTCGCTGTACAAAGAGACAACACCTCAAAGCGTTCAATGAGAACCACAATATTGGTTTAGCCTTGAGGGTCAACCATGCGACTCAGTGGAGAACTGGTGAGCACTCACTACGTACCAGGCAACATTTCAAGGGCTTCTCACTGAGCGCCCGCCCCAGAAACTCTGATAAATAGCTACTATTACTTTCTCCACTTCACAAATGGGAGGACTAAGAAGGTTCAGAAAAGTGAAGTGACTGGCCCAAGGTCAAGCCACAGATGAAAGACAAGCCATCTCAAATTCAAGTCTTCAGGGATGTTCCGATGGGTTTTAACCCTGTCGTGGGCTGTGGCAGCTCCACTTCCCAGGACGCAGGTAGACAGGTAAGCTTCCTCCTTCATTCCTCCAGAGAAGGGCTGTGTTTGAAGGCACATACATGAGCTTTGTACCTCCTGGATGACGTATGCTAAGGCAAAGAGTGTGGCAAGAATCACAGGCCTGAAATCCAAAGTGTATAGGGGCAAGACTAGTCCTCTTTGGATTCAGAGGCTGTAGAAAATGAGGATTCTTGGGCTGTGAGGAAGGAAGGGGATTAGAGGCAGAGCTTGCTTTCACTCCTGCTGCTGCTCCAGGCAAAAGCCCTGGTGGGCCAGAGCTGAGTCCCATCTGTTGGACACCTGACCGCAAGCTCCTCTGGAAGTAATAAAAGAGCTCTTGACATTAAGTGAAGGAGACAGAAGGAGAGAACTTTTAGCAATGATTTCACCCTGGGGGTGGGGGAGCACTAACCAGAGGACTTTCCCAACTGTGCCTGGCTGGAAGAGGATCTCATTTAGATGATGGAATGGCTTATCTAGAAAGTCCAACAAATCACCCTCAATCAGCTTGTGACAAAAAAAGGAGTTCAGCAAAGTCCCAGACTATAAGGAACAAGCAGGACCAAATGCATTGAGGCAGCCCACGGCAAAATGAAAATGCAGATCTTTTTTTGTTCAGAAATTAAGAATTTCAAGACAGTGACAGCAGCATTCACCCAAGTGCAGGACCCCTAGGAGCAGGGCCTGTGTGACTGCATGGACTGAAATATCATGGAAGCCATTCCCTGGTCAGGGCTCAGAGAGGAGAAGCTGGCCAAGTGCAAAAAGAAATGGATAGAAATATAGTTATAATAAAACATCTCAGAGCTAAGGAAATGTGGCAGAATATGTAGACAAACAGAAGAGAAACAATATAACCAAAAAATATAAGAAAAAAGTAGAGTTAACAGCCATGTGGAAAGTATTGAATCATCAACAAGGGATTATAAAGATTCTTTCTGATTATACAAATTAGTCATATACTGGAACAGAAAATGCACATATCTAATGCAAAAAAATAATAGCATGAAGTCTATGAAACCACATTCTCACATCACAACACAACAATACAATTGTAAATAAATGGGGAAAATAGAATTCAACAGAAACAAACCACATGAAAATTAAAATTCAAAATACCACATTAACTTACATAGAGAAAACCTATAGTAGAACCCTTTTTAAAAATAGCAAGCATATAAGTACAACACATAATTTTTTTAATTATTGGTTTTTATTTTATTTTTTAAAGATCTTATTTATTTTTAGAGAGAGGGAAAGAGAAGGAGAAAGAGAGGGAGACAAACATCAGCGTGTGGTTCCCTCTCGCGTGCCCTTTGCTGGAGACCTGGCTGCAACCCAGGCATGCGCCCTGACTGGGAGTCAAACCGGTGACCCTTTGGTTCGCAGGCCCACACTCAATTCACTGAGCTACACCAGCCAGGGCAACACATAATAATTAATGACATGCTGGAAGAAGTGTACTGAGAAGAAAAATCTATCTCTCTAGAGATATATTAAGAATAAAACAAGAAGGGAAACATCATGAATTAATTCTAAAGAGAACTTCAAAATGAAATAATGCAATGAACCGAAACAGAGTAGGAAAATAAAAATACAACAAAAAATTTAAAATAAAGGAATGATAATAGAAATAAACCAATCAAACAGTTTGTTATTTGCATTTTGACAAAATGAACAAAAGTGATAAACCATTGTTCCACCAAAAAGAGGAAATTACAAATTAATGTAATTAGGGAAAGAAAGATTCAGTCAAGATGGCGGCATAGGCAGACATGGCTCACATCTTTGCACAACCACATCAAAATTACAACTAAAATAGAGAACAACCATCACTCAGAACCATCAGAAATCAAGTTGAATGCAAGTCTGACAACTATGGAATTCAATGACATCCATTGAGATGGGTAGGAGGGGCACAGACGTAAAACAGGCTGCTCTCTCACTCACATATGGAGGACAAAAATTCGGGAGGAATATCTCAGGAGTGAGGAACCCCAACCCCACACCAGGTCCCCATCTCAGGGTTCCAGTGCCAGGAAGGTAAGTCCCACAACTTCTGGCTGCAAAAACCAGTGGGGATTAAATCAGTGGAAGAAACTGCTGAAGTTCCAAGCAGTTCCTCTTAAAGAATACACACACAGACTCACCTACTCAGACTCACTCCCTCTGAGCTCCAGCACTGGGGTAGCAGCTTGAAAGGCACCAGTAGCATTCAGGGAGAAATTGAAGTGTCTGGCATCAGGGCAAGCAAAGGCCATTTTCCCTTTTCTAAACCCTCCCCCCATAGAACCATATCTGAGACTCCATCTACCTGGCTAACACTGTTTGACCTGCTTTGGAGATCCCCAGAGACTGCCCCACCCAAGTTATCGGCCTACCCAAGCACCTTTTCTTTATGAATGGCTGGTCTTGGCTCATGCTTCACAACTTCCCAAATCCTAAAAAAAGCAACAGCTGGCCTCAGTGTGCTCTAGGCCTGGCACTAGCAGCAGCCAGCTTAGATTCACAGCTTGGCTTCACCTGGGAATCTCCAACCCCAGCAGAAGTAGCATCCATCTCAGATTACTTTATAGTTCAGGCAGGGTACCCTGGGCAAAACACTGGTTGGGGGGCGGGGGCTGACATTGGCCTGCACCACATAAGAAACCCCAGGGTCTGCACACCCAGTGGACAGCTATGGACCACGTCATCATATCAAAGTACCACCACCCTGCCCCTGCAAAGCTGATCCTCTACAGAGGGCATAGAGAGGGGTCAGAGAGGTCAGTGGTCAGAGCCAGTCCTTGCAACTGACTGGCCTGGGTAAATCCTTCCCATTGATCTTCCAACAGCAACCAAGGCTCAACTACAAGAGGTGGGTGTACTTAGCCGACACGAAGGGCACACCTTGAGTACCCAGCTTGGGCAAGAGGGGTGGCTGTGCCACTGGACTGTATAGGACATCTACTACATTAGGCCATAATACCAAGACACAGAGTCAAAGCAGCTCTACCTAATACATAGAAACAAACTCAGGGAGGCTGATAAATTGAGGAGGCAAAGAAATATAACCCAAATGAAAGAACAGAACCCCAGAAAAAGAACTGAAACAGAGATAGCCAACCTATCAGATGCAGAGTTCAAAACACTGGTGACCAGGACGCTCAGAAAAATGATTAAGTATGGCCAAAAAATAAAGGAAGAAGTGAAGGTTATACAAAGTGATATAAAAGAAACTATACAGGGAACCAATAGTGTAGGGAAAGAAGCCAGGATTCAAATCAATGATTTGGAACAAAAAGAAGAAGTAAACATTCACCTGGGACAGAAAGAAGAAACTAGAATTCAAATAAATGAGAAGAGGCTTAGGAACATCTAGGACAACTTAAACATACCAACATCCGAATCATAGGGGTGCCAGAAGAAGAGAAAAAGCAAGAAATTGAAAACTTATTTCAAAAAATAATGAAAGAAAACTTCCCTAATTTGGTGAAGGAAATAGACATGTAAGTCCAGGAAGCACAGAGAGTCCCAAACAAGTTGGACCCAAAGAGGACCACACCAAGACACATCATAATTAAAAGGCCAAAGGTTAAAGACAAAGAGAGAATCTTAAAAGCAGCAAGAGAAAAGCAGAGAGTTACCTACAAAGGAGTTCCCATAGATTGTCAGCAGATTTCTCAAAAGAAACTTTGCAGGCAAGAAGGGACTGGCAAGAAGTATTCAAAGTGATGAAAAGCAAGGACCTACAACCTGGATTATTCTATCCAGCAAAGCTAACATTTAGGATTGAAGGGCAGGTAAACTGCTTCCCAGACAAGGTAAAGCTAAAGGAGTTCAGCATCGCCAAAGCCTTATTATATAAAATGTTAAAGGGACTTATTTAAGAAAAAGAAGAAGATGAAAACTGTGAACATTAAAATGGTAGTAAATTCACAATTATCAATGAATGAATCGAAAAATAAAAGCAAAAACAAAAGCAAAGCAAACAACCAGAACAGGAACAGAATCATAGGTGTGAGGATCAGTTGGAGGGTTATCCGCTGGGAGGGGGAAGAAGGAGAAAGGGGTGAATGGTACAGGGATCAAGAAGTATAATAGGTAGGAACAAAATAGACAGGGGGAGGTTAAGAACAGCACATGAAAGGGAAAAGCCGAAGAACCTACATGCGTGACTCACGGACATGAACTAAGGGGTGGATAACTGTAGGTAAGGAGGTAGTTGGTGGAGGTGGACAAAGGGAAAAAATTGGGACAACTGTAACAGCATAATCAAAAATATATACTTAAAATGTAATCAGGGAAAAATAAAATAACAGATTTTATTAAATGTTATAGAGCATTGTTCTTAACTATAAGTGTATGGCTAATTCATTTCATAATCACACTTATTTCTCACAAATATGTAATAACATATGCAACAAGAAACAGAAAACATTATTAATTCATGATATATAAATAGGAAAAAT